>JAODLI010006692.1:0-27792 GCA_027575585.1 Percopsis omiscomaycus | reverse complement strand
AAATTATTTAATAAGAAGATATTGGTAGTCTGAACTTTCCTGAGTGTCGATCATGAGAGAGAGAGAGAGAGAGAGAGAGAGAGAGAGAGAGAGAGAGAGAGACTCTACGGCTTATACAGTATACTGGATATGTCTTTATCTTACAATCAAGATATAAAGTATGAAGCTGTTATTTACAATGGTTTAATTATAAGGAAAGGTCGAAATTAAAGATAGGAATTGTCATAACCATTAAAATACTGGTAAAGGAGGAGTACTATATAATATTGAAAAACGGTATTAAAAGATAAGGTAATCCTCCTTTAAGCAAAAGAACTGTGTAAATTATTCCACATTGGTGATGGCTCCCAAAATTTGAAAAAGCTGCTGATTACATAGAGGAAACAGGGAGTGATAGTGCCATCTGTTAGAAGGTTGTTAGAATGACACAGCTACAGATAAAAGTCAATCATTTTGCAAGGCCATAGTCGGCCATTTATATTAAACATGTTTTTTAAATGGTGTTTTTTAAATGCTGCCAAGAAATGGAGGTTGCAGAGGATATCCTAAAGTACTCCTAAAAACTATCTTGAACTTTTCTCCATGAAAGTTAATAAAAGTCACGGGAGATTCTGGTTTTATTGATTTTATAGGTTTTATAGATTCTATAGATATATAGAAACATATAGACATAGTCAGAAAGTCACTCCTTAAGAAGTCTATGATAACCTATAACATCATTGAAGAGGACAAAGCTTGTGCAGTCACGTTTTCAACATAGTCCAGCCCGTCCCCAATATGCCAGCCACAGTCCAGAAATGGAAAAACCAGCATCCATAAAGACAACCTTGAGAAGGACAAGTCTTTTTGAGCTAATTCTCAGTTGCCCTAGTCTGGATAGTGAAAAACTAACCCAAACATACCCCCCAGCATCCCAGAGTCCATCCCTAATCCTGACAGATGCTAGGAAAGAATGTTTGGTAAGAAATAGATCAGCAAGGCAAGCTAAAGTTGGCAGTTAGAGCAGATATATAGTCATAGAGCAGATATTGACCAACCTACACAAATCTATTCATATGTATCTATGTCACAGTTTTGTGTATCTTGGTATATGGAATTTGTAAAAAAAAACATTTATGGTAGCTGCCCCCTCTGGTTAGATCAACCTATAAAAAAAAAACATACAGGATCTAATATCCTCTCTCTGCCCCTTCTGGACAATAAATATGCACTACCCCGTAATGTATTACTCGTCAATATATGGACCTAACATGGCATAACAATGTCCAAGAATAAACCTGTGAGGATTCTACCTACCCTCTTCAGCCGAGGCCTCGCTGCTGTAGCCATCGTATTCAGCAGCCAGGGGGCTGTACTTGTGCAGGCTCTCCCAACTGAAGCCTCTCAGCTGGCGGCCCTTGGCTGCTGCCGCGGCCCCTCCCTGCAGACCCTGGGAGCGACTGATGGCCTCTTGGTACTGGCCAATCACTTCATCCTCGCTGTCTGACGACGAAGCCTGCAGGTCGGCGTTAGTGTAGGCGTTCTCTGACAGAGGGGAAGAACACACCAACGACGGCTTTACTTCCAAGATGGAATCATGTGAAAGGCGGGGGCAGAAGACCAAGGTATAATAATATTAACTGATGTTAGTATTGACATTTCTCTTCCCAAGCCCCAGTGAAACCAAGAGTATTACATGAGGCCCCTTAAAGTCACTGCAATGACTCATTACTAGGTGTACAGTGGTTGAAACTTGATCAGTTTATTCTCATTAGACCTTCTGTTCTAGTGGTTTTATACATGATATCTTGCTCTTGAGAGCGCTCGGGCGTTAACAAGCTATCTAAACAGGCGTTTTCATGAGAATAAAACATGACATACACAGCACACAAACATGCAGGCTCACCTTGTAGGCCCTTGTTTTTCCTGAAGTCGTCAAGGCACTGAAGGTTCCCTGGGTTCTCAAGCGCTAGCTTGTTGTTGAGGTACAAAAACAGGAGGATCATGAGGAGGACAAAGACTCCGATGGCTGTCAAAAACCCCAGCGCTTCTGGTGAGACTGTGGAGAGAAGACATACAGGAGAATGTCACACAGGCAATCGTCTCAGGAAAAAGCTGAAAGGTCAATGTATCGCCCTACTATTTGAAGTGTAACAAAAGTGTAGGAGCAGCACCATCTACAGGTGGAACATTACTGCAATTGCTATATCTGAATTTGTTCCAGGTGATGTCATTTGCAATGTGTGTATGGCACAGTTCTGATTTTAGCGCTTGCTTTAAAGAGTGATTTCTTTGAAATACCCCACCATCAGCTCATATTGATGTGAAAAAGTAGATGTACAATATTTTAAAAGGACAATGTAAGGAAGAGGTACAATATAACTGGAGATGGAAAATGGGAGAGATGAGGATGGAGAGATTTAGCAAAGGAAATGAAGCGGAAAGAAAGATGTGCAAGAGGAACGAGGCAACAGTGAGGAAGAGAGAACAAAACAGAGTATCACCCAGGAGACTCAACCTGCTTGCCTGTTGTCATGGCAGCAACCTGGGTGGTTGTCAGTTTTGGCCTTTATTTAGATAGTGACACATGTACACCAACAAGACACATCTCAGATCTCGGAAGAAACAACACTGAAACAGTGAAATATTTATCTGTGGCATGATTCGTAAGGTATATATTTAAAAATAAAAACACTTTGCATGTTAGATTATTATCTCATTTGTGTATAATTTTTCATAGCACTATGCAAATTAGCCTACTGCATAAGTGGAGACAGGGGGTATAGACAGGATACAGACACAAATTATTCACAGAGAAGTATCAAATAAATATCCAGCCTTAAATTAATGTACACACACAAGGTAACCTTGCATTGCCAACACAAATTCACGATTCATGATGATAATTGAATCCCAACAGCTCACCGGGACTGGCAATGGTTTACAACATAGTGCTTTATGCCATTTATCCCCTGTAAAGGCCAATGATTCATTTTAAAAACACAGATACATAAACACACACAATTTCTATATATAACAAGAGCATAGGTGCTGGTGTGCCTCACTGTGCTGTAGGCATCTTGTTTTCCCATCTATAATATATTTACCATTCTTCTTGGTCTACAGCTTTCACATCAAGTGCCAACATGACTGAGGTCCCTATTAAGGTGCAGTGCCAAACAGTGTGTGAGAGACAGGTTGTCAAAGCCAGCAAGTCTGAGCAAAAAACTTCTTCTCCTTGCCAAGCCAAATGTGGCCACTGGCCAAAACCACTTCATAAAGAGGCCCAAAATAAAAACAATTGTCTGAAAAAAAAACATTATAATTTTGTAAAGCATAATTTATATTCTAGTGTCAAGTTGTCTGAGAGAGAGAGAGAGAGAGAGAGAGAGAGAGAGAGAGAGAGAGATGGAAAAGAGAAGACTCTACACATTGCTAACAATAGTCCATATGACCCTAGAAAAACATATGCATCTTCAAGGGAGGTTATACATAAATACTCTGATACACATGGTCAGGATTCTTAATCTAGGGTGAGGTTTCTAATATGGAAGCTATAGCCAAGGATGAGATGAAGATGAGTTTTTTTATGTACATAAAAAATGAATGAATGAATTACTTGGAAAATGAATCTTATATATACATAAAATTGTGGCCCAATACATATTTTATATGCAGAAGGCCGGGGGTTCCAGTTATTGATGGCCTTACTAGTACTAAGCCTGAAATCCCTGCCTCCACGGCCAGACAGAATAAAGTCCCGTGGAAGACATGGGAAGACATAATTAAGTGTTAAAAGTCCCTGGCAGAGATTAATTAATTTCCATTTGAGAGAGAACAAGCGAGAATTAAGTCTTTGCCCAGTGAACACCTTCTCAAGGCATGAGTGTTAATGATGTTGAAGCGTTTGAGAGCTTTTGGGTGAAAATAAGTGAAGCTTATTCTGCGATATGAACATTGCTATTGTCTACAGTAAAGGGTGTATGGATAATACATATTCTCATTTGGTATCTTGCTTCGTTTAAGAGCTGCGGTCAGGCTCAGGATTCAATGTGTGTCTGTAATTACTACCAGCCAAAGGATTCTGAGCCGAAGGCGGGCCAGTTGTCAGAACAGCTCATTGATGCAATAGGTCAGAGAAGTCAAGACACAGTCGCGACTGGGAGTGCAGTACTTAGGCTCGGAAAACCCCATTAAAGTAGACGGCACACCTCACCTTGACACAAATAACGTATGAGGTGTGACCTTAAGGAGTTCTACGTCTTTCGGTACAAAACAAGAACATGCATTTGCAGTGAGCTGTCTGGCCTGATTCATCCTGCGCTGGACTCAGCTATGGAGAATCCATGCACCCATTATGCTACAAGTAAACAAGGCAAACGGTGTCGATGGCGTTCATGCCACATACTGACCCCCTTAATGAAAGTGCAATAAGGTTTGAATGCCACATTGCTAATCATAATAATGACCGGTTCAACAGAGAGAAAATCACCTAGGAACGTGTCCAACAACGCGACAATAGACTCAGTCAGGTCTGCCCAAAGGAACATCTGTGGAATGAGATGGAACAAGTGATTCAGAGTAGAGATCCACTACCAGCCAACTCCACACAAATGTGGGAAGCAGGGCTGTCAGTGTGGGCCAGCATCATGACATGCTTTCAACAGCTTGCTGTTGAGTCCATGCCTCCATGAATTGGGGCTGTTCCGAGAGCGTCTGAAGCTTAGTGGGTGTGAATAAACCGAGGTGCAAATAGTGTGCATTACAGTTGTCTCACAGCTAGGACATCTGAGAAAATGTTGCCGCCAGGCATCAGAGACAGGAAGCAGGTAAGGACAAGAATTTCAGGCTAGCTTATGTGGGTGGCTTTCAAAGTGAACACACACCACGAAGGTGATTGTTGTTTTAGAGGTAGGCTGTAAATTAATAAAGTTAATAATAAATGAAGTTGCTATCAGTTCATGAAGATACATTTGATTTTTCCTTCATTTAGAAATCTGAGAATGACAAAACAAACAAGTGTTTATGTGAAGACAATGTTGACTGTAATGGACTCAAATGAGAGAAAAAAAGCTATATATGGCCGGTACTTAGACAGGGAACAGAATGCTTTTAATTACTGCTGCACATATTCTATTTTGGTTTTTTTACACTTCACTATAACTTTTGCTATGTTCTGTGTGCATGGCAACAGTTGCCAGGTAATGTCAAAAGGTTCCAACCATTACTAAATCACAGAAAAACCCACACACTGTATAAGCAGTCCATTAGATTAGCACTCTCACAAGCACACCCACACATGTTCAGACAACACTGAGATGTACACACAACTGTGCACACATACATATTAGTACATGACTAGCAGCAGATAGTCCGTACAAACAACATTCTACTCATGAGGACAGTATTTTCTACTGGCCTCAGATATCATCTCAAAATTAGATCTTAGAGTTAGATATTTGTATTTAGCGGTAAAGGTTTTGAAATGGTACATTTTATGAGAAATGCATGCTTACAGAACTTGGTAGAATTTTTGTTTAGCTTTTTGGTAACCATTTTTCTATGCTCTCTATACAAAGCGCATCGATGTGCAGGCGACAGTTTGATAAGCAGATGGAGCAGATGTGGACAGCTTGCATGCATCTGCTTTAGACAACAGCCTGTTTAAACAGGTTACAGGCTGGGGCTACTGTCAGAATAATTCTAGGGGCCCAGGAACTAATGTGACAAGAGGCCATTCATTTCCATTAATCTACGACGTGACACCATTTCATGCCTGTTTGTACCAGATACGGTACTAATGAATGACATATTGTTTGTTGAACAGGCAACATACTGTACAGCTATTATGTTACCTGAAATAAGACACTGCTTTCCCAGAGTAGCATGATGTTTCACCAATGTAGCATAAGTGATAACTAATGGACATTGTCAAACTACATATGGAGATACATCTAAAAACAACATTTTATGACCATGCAGATCAGCACAACAAAAGCCATGTAGGTAGTAGATATTGCAATATGGGCCAACTCATATTTAATCCACTTAATTAACTAGGCAATTAACGTATTCATGCATGGATATCAAGCAAAGCATAGCACCAAACCTATAACTGTATTACTCTCCCCAAATTCGGGAAAATCACACAGAAAAATAAACACAGGCACTCACAGTTCAATCTAATCAGGGGGGCAGCATAGTCTAGTCGTCTGGGTGTTGGACTCCCAGCCCAGGTCATGGGTTCGAGTCCCAGAGTTGGCATACCTGTAAGTATCCTTGAGCAAGATGCCTAACCCCTATCTGCTCCATGTAATAGCACCATGTAATTGTAAGTCGCTTTGGATAAAAGTGTAATTGTAATTGTAATCATGAACTTCAACAGAACAGTGTGCAACTACAAGGGAAATCTTCATGAAATCAAATTGTTCTATTTGTATGGTTTATGGACTAGCGCTAGTCTGTCCACTGTCCACGAACAATTCTATAGCATATGTTGAAAAGTCCATTTTCTTTTCATAGGGGAAATATGTGTAATTATTAGATACAGCTGTTGCTGCTCACCAGTGACTACCCCTCTAGCCAACAGTAATTGATCTTCCAGCTGACATTTAAATGCCAATAACCATCCACCATGTAGTCCAAGGAATTTGCACTGGACTGAGGGCTAAGAAAGGTTGACCCCACAATTTCAGAAAACTTTGAAAATACTTAAAATGTCATATATGGCATACACATAGAACAACAAAAAGATGCATGCACAATTTTTTTTTAATTATTAGTTATAAACAGTGTCACAACCCAACTGATACATAAACAGTAAAACAAGCAGAATCCACTAGAATAACCACAGAAAGCTGATGACTGAGTGGCAGGCAGGGGGTGGTTTTCAGGGCCTTACCTTTTCTGGCGCAGAACAACTCATGTACTCCACAATTGCGCTCCCCACCTGGAAAAACACAACATGTAAAAGTAGCCAGTAGCACTATTAAAGGGTGCCAATAAAAATTATCTGAGGGGACCAGTCCAGTAGTCTTATGAGACTATATAATAGAATGGTCAGACCAAAATGTCATTATCATAAGCTTAAATATATAGTTCAAAACAGGGCAGGTACTAAAATTGGTATTCTATCTAAAACGGTGTAGTAGAAGGAATTCTGTCCAGTTTTTATGGTGATGATATTATTGACAGCAGCCTATAATTTAATAATATCTACATTTGCTGGCAAAAGTTTAAAAATACTCTTTTAAAGGTTTTTAGTAATAAAAAGGTATGTCCGATTACTATTGGCCTACTGTATGTTCCCTCTAGTTAAATTGGGTGGGGCTACGACATGCAGTGACACCGTTTAGATATAGGGGCAGGACTCCAACGATGCTTCAACAGGTGGGATGCTCTGGCTTTATCGATCTAGACCTGATGATGATGTTTAAGCATAATACTCAGATTCATAACAATATATTAATCTATGTGCTCATCATTCATACGTGTATAACTGGTGGTACGTTTCTGTTTTTATTTTCCCTGTCAGACAAGAATAATGTCCACAATCTGGACCAGTCCTGCTCTAAATCTATTTTCATCATCTGTAACTGGGCGTGATATGACATTATTCCTACAAATTAGCAATTAACAAAGATATTTTTGGCCCAATGAATGACGCTTCTTGTAGTCTGGACCGGGACACAACGTTTGGCAGAATACGCTCTCGCGGTTCGCTTGATGTAATATCACACAAGACACAAGGACTGAACATTATACACCACCAAGTTCTTCAAGTGACTACATAACTGCACAATGAAAACCATCTTTAGCGTCAACACTTAAGTCTATCAATCAATGAAAAGATGTATCGGCGGTGTGCTGTTTAAATGAAAGCTGTCCTTGCAGCTTTGTAGAGAGTGATATAGTGTGTTGCTGTGCCGCTCTGAGATGCCAGTCTGTTTTCTGTCTACTCAATAGCCTGTAGAAACATTGAGACAGCTCGTCGCCTATAACGATTGCTGGCAAAGAAGCAGCGTTCGTCTTTAATATTTTGCCCGTTAAAGGTCTTTTGAGCTTAAGTTAATTATAAGAAAGGGAGAAGCGTTATTGGCCTACTTACCATCAATCGCCATGATGTTCTGTGATGGATTCATCCACCAAGGCTGGGATAAGGGGGAGCGGCGCAGCGCAAGGATGGGGGAACGGAGGGAGGTGGTAATGAAATGGTATGTTCTATACGACTCAGTGAAGCGGCACGGGTTTCAGACGAAGCAACTATGACACGCTTTTGTTGTCCTTTGTACAGTTCAATGTTGTGTCGGTTTTAAGTCCGTATTGTTGAAAGACTGACTTTCAGCCCCATGGACAGATCCATTAGAGACAATCAAATAGTTTTCACCCAAAAGAAGAATCTCGCCACTTGTCATAGTATTCCTTGCTCATGCAAAGCCTCATGATTTTATAGTAGCCTAATTAGGATATATTCAATATTAGCCTACAGCCTACTTCAGATTTGGCCTGTTACAAATCATCTTTACCCAACCCATCAAAAATATAACTCAATTGTTGTGACGAAATAACATTTTATCATCACATTACCATGCAGTTTGTCAGGCTTGTGAAAACTTTTTAGTCACATTCGCCACAATCGCAACAAATCTCACCCCCTATCTAAAAAGAGACAATAGCAATAATAATTGAATAACATGCACAACATATAGGGTATTTATTCACATGTAAATCATACCGATACACTATACACACACTAGGCCTACTGTGATAATTATTGTATTCATTTAATATTCTGCGAAACCGTAGGCTATAGGCTAGCCTAATCAATGTTATTAATATTTAAACATGTTTAGTAGGCTACATGAGGCTGATGAATTATTAATTCCATAGTCACTAAATGAAATCAAAAATGTATTACAGATGTAGGCTACTTATGCTATACTAATTTGTTTTTTGAATTACCATTAAAAAAATAAAATAATCATTAGCTTTTTCCTTCAATGCAACCCGAGCTGAACAGCAACATTTGGACTAAATTACTAAAAAGAGGTAGCATATGGGTCTTAGGCCTACTCTTCCAAATACTTCTTTCTCCTATGTCTTTGTACAGTAGCCTACTATTTTTAGCTGCAGCGCTCATCAAAGCAATTCTTTTTGGTTGTCATAGAAATGGGCTAGCGTGTCTGTTGACCTGTCTGTCTGCATGGCGCCTCAACAACATGTCCTCCAGACCAGACAACCTGTGATTATATAGAAACAGAACATTTTTGAGTTTTCATCCAAGTGCTGTTCTACTAAATCAACACGGATGATGGCAACGTTCTCTGATCAGGCTAGACAGGTCCATAATTGTCTAATTCGAGTGTATAGGCATAGTAGCGCTGAAATTTTCCTGTAATAATAATCATCATCATCACACTTACATAGCGCTATTCAAGATACTCAAAGCGCAATACATTTTGTTGTAGGGCACCCACCTCAGGCTCGGCCTAGTAAGCTCACCACACATGAGCTATACAGTGGGGAGTTGAGCCTAAAGAGTTGACAGTTTTTTAAAGGGACAATTTAGGACCATTGTTGGGCAACTTTTGGCCAGGACACCAGGGTTGTGTCCTGGGATTTGACCAGTCAGGACCTGGATGGCATGTGCTCCTACAGGGGGTACTATGTCCCTGTACACTTTATCCTCTGAAGAACTCAGAGACAGACCTCTGTATGCACTCTATTCTTCCCTCGATCAAGTGAATACATTTCTCACTTAGGACAGTTATAAGAATAGGACTTTATTTGACAACAATTAAAATCTAAATTCGTTTTAACTTAACTATGTCATGCAAGTAGGCGGTTTCAAATCACATTTTAGATTTTATTGGTAATAATGTCAGTTGTTGAAATGTTCACACATCTGTGTCATGTATCCTTTCTGAAGACATTTACACAATATTTACATTCCACATGTATTTACTATAGGCCCAATATGTACAATGGGTGAATTGGCAAGAATACTTAGTCGCCACATTTGTCATGCAGAGAACGCCAAGCAGTCCATGAGCCACTTCCAATTACATATTACAATTCTTCGGTGTCGCCATATTTGTATCAGTTTGTTCATTTGTATGATTTTATGGAAAAGAACGGATACGTTGTATTTGAGGATAAATGAAGTAATGTACTTCAAACAATACACCGGCCAGATTGTGAATTTTAAAGATATAAGACAATCCATGCCAGTACCTTCAAGTCAAGCAAATAAAAATAAAAAACACTAAACATGGAATAAACCATTAAATATGTACATATATTTACAGAAGATAATGTCATATGTCACATATCACAAGTGTCGGCAGCTTTTATACAGTCATCACTTGTCTTCTGTGTGGACCATCCACCCAGAAAATGTCTTTTTTTTTTTAACGCTTCCTGTACAGTTGCAATGTCAGGTTTATACAGCATATCTTGAGTCCAGCAACTTGTAAACTTGTATACGCTTGAAAAACCATATATATCTTGCCTGTCAGTTGGTTAAAAACAAGCTCTAAGAAATCAAGAGAGCCTAGAGTGTAGTAACACAGGATAAGTTGTTCTTAAATAATAAAATTAAGTTGTGATAATTATCTTAGATCTGTACTGAGTGTTTTCATTGCTTAACTTATGGGTTTGAGAAGTTTTGTCACCATACAGTCTATTAAAATAGATTATATTTTGTAAGCTGGTAGACTTATGCACTTAAGAAATTCAGATTCAGTTTAGAGTTAAAGGATATTTTCTTCAGAGAGCAGCAATATTTGCCACCTTTTATTGTCGGCTTCTACCATTAAATGTGTGACGTTAGTGTCCATTGCCACCCTCAGATAATATGCGACTGGGCTCTGTGAACTTGGCTGTTGCAAGGTAGAACAGGGCAGGGCCAGGCACAAGGGCCAATAGTGGCAGGTCCTGTTCCAGCTTGTCCAATCGGGAGATGGAGATGATTCCATAAGCATGGAGCAACCAATGACTGAACAGAACCACAAGGCGTTTCTTCTTTGCCAACAGGTTCTTGTAAGACTGGGAGGGAGAGAAAATGGGGTTAGTATTTTTTTACTGGGGCATAAACTTTACAGCTACACATACTCAATATCCTGATTTCATCTACATTTTGAGGAGGCCGGAAAATCAAAACTAGGCTAGACTGCCTATTTAAAAAGGGACAATCTGACATTTTATCCCATTGTGAATATAGCACCCCCCATAAACACGAAAGTTGCCCTGATTTGCTTTGTTTGAAAACAGTTTGAAAACTGTGCCGGCGGGGTTGGGGGAATTTCAGGGAGGGCGGGGACGCGGGCTGTGGGTGAGTGAGATTGAATGCACGTGCTCTGGGGCGCCAAAGTCATGCGCTGAGTTTTCAGGTGAGGGAGGGGTTGGTCACGTCCTCGTGTTCGAAACCAAAATAAACTTTGTTTAATTTTTTTTATCTCTTTAAGTACAATGCCACCCGATAAGCAGTTTCAATTTATTAATATACACGCAGTATTTCAGGGCTGTATATTTTTGTCAGCTTATTATGGCTAAAAGTTCCAAATGTATTGCTTTTAGATTTCAGTGCGAGTAGAAATATTTCATATATGGAAAGTTGCATACTGGAAAGCAGAAAAAATAGATGTGATTTTTCTAGAAAGTCACAGTCCAACGATAAGTTAATAAGTTACTTTTGACACATCTAACCCATTTCAGTAAGGTAGAGAGTTCAATATTGTGAACGCAACACAGCCACAGATAGAAAGGTAGCTATATCAGAGAGTATAGTTACCTGTATTTCCGATGCAGACATGTAAACAGCCAGGGTGACCAGAGACAAGACCAGTATGATGTAGGGGAAGGCATAGTCTGGAATGTGCAAATCATCAACCAATTAGGACTGTACTGTATTTTAGTGTCCAAATTTTATAGCCTATAGACCAACGTATGTAACCAGTAAGTATAGTATGTATCATGACTAGGGTTAGGTACTGTTCACATTTGAACCGATACCGGTACACAGTACCTGGAATTCGGTGCCAGTACCCAACGGTACTTTACAAGAGGCCAAAAAACAAAATAAAGATTATTTGGTGCTGATTGCAGGGGTGCTGCTAACGTTAGCTCTGGCTGCTGCGGGGGACTTGGCTTTCAGGCTATCAAACACTCTTTGTTTATTTTGTTTTTGACCAGGCGTTTCCTCATGTTAGACGTGTTGCCATGGCCAGCTTTGCATTTTGCATCTCACATATTGCAGCGAGCGTTGTCTGCGTCAAGTTTTGAATGGTGTAACTACACTTGGGACGGCTTTAGGCTTGCCATTGCCCTGACTGTGTTGAACATTGAACAAGCTGCAGGGGTCTCTTTCTCTACTTTCTCACCTAGATGCCCTCTCAGGTACCTTTACGTAGTAGGCTACCGACATCATATCGGTAATTCCGAGTTCGGTACCCAACCCTAGTCATGACGCATTATCAAGGTGATGTATTATAGGGGCCGGGATAGTCTAGTGGTTAGGGTGGTCGTCTCGAAACTTGAAAGGTGGGTTCTATCCGTAACAAGACTGGCTTACCTGTAAGCGTCCTTGAGCAAGATGACAATAAAGATAATCCTACTGCAACACACTGTCTGTTAATACTGTTACTCACACAGCAGGCCGCCTCCCACAGCCTGTAGGACCGTAAGGATGGGGAAGAAGTACAGCGCAGCATATATGCTCTTGAAACGATCCGACTTCCCCAGACCACATGCGATCTTCTTTACCAGCAGGGGGCGCAGCATCATCATTAGCACCAGGCAGAATGCGTAGTAGATTAATACGATGGTGTATCTAAAGAGATGGAGAAAGAAAAAGCAGTTAACTAAAAAGGTTTTACGAAAAGTAAGAAAGAAGATTATTTCTTTACATGTTTTGTCACATTTTGTTAGCATTAGGATCTGCTGTGAGATTCTGGGAAAACGTTGCCATTTTTCCATTATTCCATTCCAATGGTTCAAATGTAGTTGAAAAGAAACTACTTTTCTAAAAAAAAGTTACAAGCTTACATTGCTTTTTAGTGTAATGTCAATCAAAATCAATAACACAGTTTGCAATCTCAGCGGCTAGGACTTAATATATGTTTGGGCTTGAATAGAAGGGAGGGGTGTCTAGACATAGGTAATTTTGCCGCATAACTCACTCTGATAATGGCCACATGAATCTTAATGAAAGCTCTGCAAGTAGGCTACTCTTGTCACAACCAATGTATTTTCATCTCATAATTTATGGCAAACATCTGCGAAAGGACTTTATATTGAGGCAAGGAAACTACAGAGTTAAGAGTTTACCAAAAGCTCAGTATCACTTTAATATCTTGTGTCAGATATAGAGATAATAAGATATAGAGGAAATCCAGACAAGCATCTTAAGACAATTACAATTAGGTCACTTAGCAGACACTTTTATCCAAAGCGATTTACAATTACATGATGCCATTACATGGAGCAGATAGGGGTTAGGCATCTTGCTCAAGGATGCTTACACCTAGACCACTAGACTATCCTGCCCCCAGAATCAACTAGATTTGTATAAACACAAGTGTAACTTTGAACCATATAAATGATATGAACCATATAAATAAAATCTTAATATGACAATACAGGATTGTGATTGCCAAAACGTGCCCACTGTTTGTGATGGCTACTGCAAGTTGTAGTTATGAAAGAAAGTGTTCTTGCAATCCACTTTTTCATCATCAAAAAAATATCAGTGTGTCGCCACTTTAACCAGAAAAAACAGCATAGTGCGAACGCAACCTATTAGTTGAATGACATTATTCAAAGTGGACAGAGTCCACTGCAAACCCACTCCACTCCCTCTACCCCACGCACTTCACTGTAGGTTACATAACTGGCTTCAGAACACTTGTCAGATAGATTTATTATTTCAGAAACGCATGTTTTAATGGTGCATTAAAGGCTGGATCTGAGCCATTAAGCATTGCGTACCAATCTACACATTATATAACATATTTATATAATATATATTTAATGAACTATTGATATTGATACGAGTTACATAACTACTTACAGTGGGTAGACAGCCTCCTGTGTACAGTGTAAGGTAGTGACATAGTCTGGACTAGGATTGTACAGCATAGTGTACCAGTCTGACAGCATCTGGACACGGCAGGAGCGGACGGTGAGCGCGCCCACGGGCTCGCTGACCAGGAGCGTGACCACAGATGACACACTGCACTCCAACATGGCTGTAACGTGCTGAAGGAGAGCACTGGAGCTGGGTGGGGAGAGGAGAGGAGAGGAGAGGAGAGGAGAGGAAGGCATTTGGTGAAAAGAGAGCCATAAATAAACCATTATGACAAAAGGCAAGCTTTGAGATTTAAGTGATTTGATGTTTTTCAGGCAAAGATTTAACAAATGTTAAATGTTAGTCCAGAGAAAGAATTGCGGTTATCTGGCAAGTACAGTATATTACGACATACTGTATGAGACTGATACATCAATGAGTTACACACTACAAAAGGAAACAACAGAAAATGTAAACTAAATACATTTACGATGGACCAATGTGACACGTTTTAGCATATAGTCTGAATTACCTTAAATCATATTAGAGACAACTATTGGATACAGAACACTAATTTACATTAGTTCTTACACCCCTAAGAACATTAAAAGGACCGACTTAGGATGGTCCAGTAGTGGACCATCCTAAGTCGGTTTAATGAAGTTTAACTACAATTACCGCCCCGCAGTTGTATGCCTCTGCGAACCAGTTGAGTTTCAATCTACATGCATTTTATTTAGACACATAATATATTTAATGTTGAGTTTAAAGGAATTGAATAAAAAGGTATTAAGTGTAATTTTGGCAAAATGTGAGGTATCACTATACTGATATGTACTGTATGATGCCACTGAATAATTTAATATTTAATAAGAGAAACATGCTGTCACAACCAAAGTTTAGTGTTCCTTTCGCAAAATATGAATTCCTGATATCATGTTCACAAGAATGTGAGGTCAACGTGACCTTGACCACCAAAATCTAATCCTTTCTTCTTTGACTCCAAGTGAACGTTTGTACCAAATTTGAAGAAATTCCCGCTAGGCGTTTTTGAAATGATGCATTCAAAAGAATGAGACAGACGGTTGGACAGGCGGACAACTTGAAAACATAATGCCTCAGCGGAGACATAAAAAAGAGAGCCCCCAAGTGGATACCAAGTGCAATGACACATGGCAGCAGATGAAAGAGTACACATTACAGTATAGTCAATGTCAATACCTCTTCTTTCCGGAGTACCACTCTATGAAGAACCAGTGTAATACCAGTGGTAGCATCGCCATGAATCCCAAATACAGCCAGTCATAGAGCTCAGGGGTCTCTGTGCATCGCTCACACACCTTCCGCATGTTGGTGCGCTCGCCACGAGGACAAACCTACACAAAGAAGACAGATGTGATTAGGCAGCCATGTCAACCGCCAGGACACGTCATTATCTGATAATGATATATGTACTTCTTAATTCTAAGTGACTTACAAAAAAAATAACATGATGTGTACACACTAAATTACTCAAATGTATCTTAAATTGTCTGGGATGCCTTAATGGTGACAGTAAGCTCTACTGCTCCGCCTTACAACTCTACCTGCTTTAATTAAAAGGAAGATAAATAGAGTTGACATTGAGATTATTGTTGGACAGCATAATACTTTGTACTAAGTACTTTGACAGTCTCATTAAAGAGCCAAATGTATTGATGTTCTAGGCCAAATGCCATTCTATGAGTGACGCTAAATATTATACATTCTAGATGGCCACTTCTGAGCTCTTTGTCTCACACACAAAAAAGTGGACATATATATTTCTACTTACACCACATTCACCCTCTACTGATCCATTTACCATTATTCTACCACAATACAGCCCTGGACAGGTGGAGCTCATGGCAACAGCTGTAACAAAACAAAAAATTATATAAACAAAGGCCGATTAATCAATGTAACAGTTGATGTCATATCAGAGTGGTCTACATAAAGGTAGCACACATACTGGTATCCAAGCCAGAATACGCTTGTCAGTGATATGGTGATATTCACTATATCTATAAATCATGGTTCTCCTACTGCCTCACGATTAATCACCGTTGTCGCTAACTGGCGAAACAAAGCCTTTTATCTTATTTTAGCGTTATAAAATGTGGTCTATGAACACAATTAACAGCAAAATAATTTCACTAGTCATTGGTTGGGTAGCAAAGCTAGATTTGGTTGTTCATCCAGTGTAGCAACAACAATCAAGAAGGATTTGTAAAATGCAATAATTAAATACTACTTTGTACAATAGATCCCAAACAATTACTTCAACCTACCCATTTTGAACTTATCAACGATAACACGAAGTTTTGGCTACAATATTTCCTTTAGAAAATGAAAGACACGATAAAGAAGGGCGACGAATCAACCGAACAGGTCTTCCTGTTTTTCTTCTTCATCATGTTTATTTCATGACAATTGGCAAAAACGTTAATCGTACAGTAGGCTACCACCACCTACTGGCGTGGTGATGGTAGAGGGAATTTGAGATAATAAATATTTAATACTTTTCTAACCATTTCTAACTAAAAAACACTGGGAATTATGTGCGAAGTGCTGTTGAGAGTGTTATCAGAGTAATAACTATTATATGAAGCGACACGTTTTAACAGCCTAGCCTCTGCACATAATGAGCTGTGTCTTCATTTGCAATTTGTCAGTGGGACACCTTTTTACAAAGAGGCTCAGCGACAACGCTACATTCCTGCTTCCACCTTGTGGCCACACACGCACCACCTAAGGTGGTGGGGGCTGTGGGGCAGACAGAAGAATTATGGTAGAGTAAGGCAAAACTTGTGCCCACTGACCTCTGCGCCGGGCAAGGTTGGAAACACCAGGGCAACAGTGGTTAACCCCCACTCCAACCCCTTCCGTGCACATTAAAATTAAAAAAGTCATCAATATATTGAAACTAAAGACCCCCCTAAATATTTCCACGTATAAGTCCAGGCACTTCTCGTTCAGTGTCGACTGCTTATGAAGGTCGCTTAAACCTGCATGGTTTCAGGTATAATTTGGTTTATGTCCGCATGTTCCAGCTACCGTCAACTATCGTCATACTTTCGGACCTCAGAAGCAGTTGAAGAGGATTGTGACGATCCATCACCAGATGTCCTATCCTATATCTCTCTGAAGTTTGCAGTAACCGCTTAGGTTACTCATGAGGTCAATCCAAAAAATATCCAAACAAACTAACTTAATGGTAGAAAGCCAAGTCGTCTTTTTTATATTGATTTTTCTCGTGCCCTTCCCGAGCTAGCTCCGCCTTCCCATTTTAAAACCACTAGTCTACAGAAACAAACATTTTAATAGCTTCAGTTGTCTTTACATTTACTTCCATCTTCGAGAAAAACAAACAACCAAAATTTCTCAATCAACTATTTATTTTTTGTGAATATTCATAGAAAAAAAAAAAATCTCAAGAGGATGTGATGTCAGATAAACTGGTAAAGTGAATTTAATAAACAATTTTACATTCAATACATCTAATGCAACTTGTCCCCGTGTCCCCCTGCCTGCTATACCCTTAGCAGAGAGGAAAGGTACAGAGCCAGCAAGTCTATTAGTGTATCAGACTCCACAATTATTTTTTCAATATTACAAATATATAATTGCTCTACACAGTGTTAACAGTGATACGGTGTCAGATCTACTTCAGGTAATAATACTTCAATGTCTTCAAAGACAGGCACAGACACAGTAATATGTGTCTCACACACACTACACTCCCATACACAGACAAAGGACAACCTCAGATATTCACAAACAGTCACACGTGCACACAAATGTGTTTAAACACACACACACTTTATAATAACTAAATTCAGCGTAATTATTCGCTGATCAGGAATGCACTAAAAACTACAACTCTTCTTTCATGTTTCAGATTTGGGGCCAGAGGTCATATATCTAACCAACATGATCTAACTGGCACAAACAGAGAAAGAATAGCACAGGAGTCAGTAAAACAGCCTGTAAGACAAAGTGTAAGGCAGTCAGCAGTCAAGCCAGTTGGAGATGGGGAGACCAGCAGAATAGTCAGCCAGTCGGTCAGCCAGCCAGCAGGACAGACAGCTCAGTCAAGCATATAATTAAAATGTATGTTAAGTGCTGTGTACCAGAAAGCAGGCTCTCAGCTAGTGAATAAGTTAGGTAGTGTCTAAAAGACTGTAGCTTGAGGCTGTCAATTAACACGAACCAATATACAAGGTGCCAACTGTGGCGTGTAGTGTGTGGTTAGAGATGTTCTTCATAGCAACGAAGGCTGTGGCTCAGTGTGTATTAGGGTATTGGGTCAGAACAGTTGATGATTGACCCACTTCTAAACCAAGATCTGCTATTGAAAAAAAAAAAAAAAAAAGATAAATATTACAGCACAATATTTAAGATTTTTGTATGTACTTAACAATAGAAGCCTTACTGCTTGGAAATCTTCGGCCAAATAATCATGCTTGCCTTCCAAGACAAAGGTAATCATGAAAATATAATACTGGTATACAAATCTGAAGTTTACAAAGATTTTTGTTCTGGTAATATATCAAAGGTTACAATTATTTGATTTATCCTCATTTAAATTCAAAATCTTACAATTAGGTCAAAAGATAAAGTCGAAGAATCAAAACATCTGAAAGGAAAGAAGGAAAAAAAACAAAAAAAAAAAAAACACCACACTTCCAGTATCCCAGGTCCAGATTTTGGTCCAGTGAGGGCTTTTAGTGATGACTGAAGACAACATATACGGTCAGTCACCTGTGAAATTTAACTTCAACAATCATGGATCATCCAGATCCCGTTCTAAATACAATTTAAATCTCATTTACTTTGAAATAAATTTGAGCACAGACATGATAAGAAACGTGCTGACACAGGTGTGTATACTTTATCAGCACGTTTATCTGAAATCCCTCTTCTGTGTATGTTAGTATACAGTATCTGATATGTATGCATGAAGTGTGTTAGAACTACTCAAGGCAAGGCGGTGGCCCACTGGTCTTCAGTGTTCAGATTTCTAATCTGTGTAGAAATGCATCTGCTTTCTACATGCTGCGTTTGTATGGCGAGCGCTCGTCCGCTCAGCGTAGCCACGAGCAGGGGACCCATTGTGGTTCAGTGTCCAGTTTGTTAATGAGTCTCAGCAGCTCGTTGAAGGCCTTGTCTTGGTCTGTGTTCACAATGACTGCATCAAACAGGTGACCGCAGCTCTGCTCCATCTCCCTGGCTTTCTCTATGATGTCCCGAAGCTCTTCTGGCTAATGAGGATACAAAGAAGGTGTATTCACTGTTAATAACTGCTGTTGTGGCTATTAAATAGATGGTGAGCACTGCCAGTACACAGACGGGTACCTTGGGGTTTTTGTTGTCCTTGGCCAATAGGGCTCGCAGTCTCTCCTGAGAGGGCGGTGCTATGAAGATGATGTAAGGCTTCAGGTCGGAACTTCTCAACACTTTCAGAGACTAATGACACGAAAGCACATAACAGAGTTAAATGCCCTTCCAACATCAAAGTGCCAATACTATACAATGCGTACCAAATACCTGACAATGCACACACAGTTCTAATGACAACAGTCACTCGTCCTGTTTGTTTGTATTGAATGTGTGACGTAAGCTAAGGGCTATGTTAGAGTGTACCTGTGTATGTAGACAGAGAAGACAGATCTTTCCGGTGTTGATCACCTGTCTCACTGAGTCTGTACTGGTTCCATATAAGTTCTTCTCAAACTCACCAGACTCAATCAGCTTCCCTAAGAAAATATAAAAATGTTGATATAAAAGCCAAATAAATGCAGGATATAGAGCCCATTCTCTCAGGATCAATACTGTCAAGTTATCAAACATGTCAAGGTATTCATTTATGAAACAGTTAAATATTATTAGTTTAACACTAGATAAAAAAAAAAATATATAAATATGGTCATCACAAAATTGAGTATAGTGTGTTTAAATAAAAAGGTCTTACCAGCAGTCAATTCAGCCTCAAACGCCTGACGGGATACAAAATGGTAATCTCTACCAGTCACTTCTCCTTCACGGCGACTCCTTGTAGTGTCTGGAATACATACATACAGACATTACAAGGCTACACAAACACATACATAATATTATAACATGTATTTAATGCACAAGCTCCAATGTGTTAGCATTTTTAAAAACAAAGAATGCCTACAGACTCTACTGTTAATGTCTTACGAGGTACAGCTCCGGCAAAGCGTTCTGGTTGGATATTGAGTAGTCTTTGTTTGAGTTCTGCCTGCCCGCAGCTTGCTGGACCAATCAGAGCGATGGGCCGCTTCCTATTGGCTGGCTGGTGGTACAGGGCCATCTCCTCATAGGTCAGAATCTCCTCGTTATCCAAATCTGAATCAGAAGTACAGGGAACAGGATATTCTCATTATATTGCAGTTATCATTCAGGCTACGAAAAAACGTTGCAGCCAGTTATCAAAGATGCTGCCTTTGTTACTATGAGCATCATACAGTAATTTCAGGATGGCTAAGACATAGGCAAAGGATTACAGAAAAACAGGTCGCACCATCATTCCTGTGGGCATTGTACAACAGCTTCTTTCTCTTCCTCTTGTTCTTTTTAGCACACCACAGCTTTCCTGGAAGGAAATTGGTCGGTAAGGTTAAAAGATAGGTTGGGATTGAATTCTTAAAGCGTACATTTGGTGGTGTATTGTTACAGGTTGTTACAAACACAGGAATAGAGAGGGCAGAACTAACCAGACTTCTCAGGCTCCTTGTCTTCTTCTATGGTCTGTTTCATGGCTTCTCTCTGCTGCTGGAAACTCTTTCCTAAAGAACACACACACACACACACACACAAACACAAAGATAGATATAGCAATAATTAGATGCCGCTTTTGTGCCTTACACAATCTACAAGACAGACAGGAAACAACACCTGTCCATAGGCACAATATATATATATATATGACCAAAGTACCTAACAATAACATAAAAATACGTACAGGCAAGAATCAGTCCTTGGAACTAGTCTACAGTTAACACAAATGCAGAGACACACAGCAGTACCTGGTACTAGTCCAGCTAGTGGCTGATTCTCCTCGTCCCCATCCCTGTACGCTTGCCACCAGTTTGGGTCGGTCTGGCTGATGATGTGGAGAATGTCTCCCTTCTGGAAGGACAGACCCAGCTCTCTGCAGGGCACGTAGGGGTCGTCTGAGGGATCGTAGTCAAAATGGGCCTTCACATGAACCTGGAGGAGAATTGAAGAGCACTCATAACATCCACACAGGGATGGATAATACTAGGCCATGTTGGGTTTGAGTTCAGGGCACGCCTCCCTTGCTAAAGTTGTATACTGTGTGATTATTTGTAATGCCTATACATATGATGAATCAAGGAGACACCATACAGGTTACCCTTTGCAATAGACTCACCACAGTTTCCTTGACGGGAGGAGGTTTACTCTGAGAGCTGGGAATCAGCACAAAGGTTAGGATGCCATGCATGTCCGCCTAGACAACATACACAAAGGAAAATGTATTATTCGTTTCACTGATTAATTCAATACAGCATGCATGTTGATTCAGTGTATATGGATTTACAGCAAGAAGAGCAGCACCATCTTGTCTGTATCTTGTGCACCTGTCTCAGCCAAGATATAATCCATACTATTTACATGTACAGCATTTAGCAGACGCGTCTATCCAAAGCGAATTACTAGGAATGTACAAAAATATAGTTTAATCGAATATATTTTTTTTTGTTTAATTTGTCCAATTCGATATCAAATGTATGGATCGATCTTTTAGGCTAATATACATTTCTGGTTTACACACCTTTGGCCTTTTCCTTTAGTGGTTTTTACAAGTAGTTTTCAGTGGCTGCATTTGTAAATGTGTGTTCCCTTTAGAGCTTTTTAAACATCTCTCCAAATATGGAAAGCTGCTATATAGTATTTGATATCTCATTCCTATCAGATCCATCTTGTGAATCATAATAGAATCAGGGCATCTGTGCTAATACCCAGCCCTAATAAGTACAATTGTCAAAAGCTGAATACTGTAGGTCATACGCCAGTCATTGTGAGCAAACAGCATGCCATCAGGGTCATCTGAATTATCCATTTCACAACATACATTACCTATTAACATACAATTCAATCCTCAAATTAAATGCTAAAAGCCTAAATACCAGCAAACAACTTTAAGAGTTGATCCTAACATAAACAGGATTCTTGACGTCACATGCCAGGGGCCATATGATGATACTCCCGATTGCTAGTGCAAGAGTAAGGCTCTGTTTGCATCATTTGTTTGGTATGTGCATGTATACTCACCAGTATGTCAAAGACCTGGTTGACGTCTTTCCCTCTGATCTCTACGCTGTTGATCTCCAGGATTTCGTCGCCCTCTGTAAGCAGTCCGCTGCGCTCGGCTGCTCCACCCCGCACAATACGGCTGATCACCACACTCTCCATGTCATTACGAACTGTGGCGCCCTAAAGTAGGGAGAGACACATGCATGCAGGGGCGTGATCACAACTGTGTCTAGGCTGCTATGACCTACTACTGGGCTTAAGAGCCCTGGTATAGTCAGAGGGACCAAAATGCATGTGCAAACGGCCCGTGAAGTCTGACGTGTTCACACTGTTACCTCTGTACAAGTTCTGACTTCCTAGACCCCAGCCACCATTAGCTCTGGTACTCCTCAGCTAGCCTTTTGCCAAGAATGACCCCAGCCCTACCCAGTCTGTGTATTCCAACTTTAGGACACTGCCATTTTAGTTTACAGTTTTTTAGCAATATTCCCTAGAATGAACCACGCCGGCAAACCCTCATAAAGTCTCCAGCATCTTTCTGAATGTTCGCCATATTTAGCACTGCTTCCTATCATTACCTTATGCCATGAAAACAAATGAAAAGTTTAACATTTCAGGTGGCCAGTATTTTGGAAGGTCAGTCATAGGTTCCTATGATTGCTTGACTGAGCGCGGGCGTGCGAGTCGACCTCTCAGTCTCTTACCAGTGGAACGTCCCTGGCCTTCTCTATGCGGACTATCTTGACTGTCTCCCCACCCCACTGGGTCAGTGTTTCTCCTGGGGGGGGCAGAGGCTCAGGCTGCATTTCCTGCTCCGCAATGCCGTCATGGGCCAGCAGCAGTGCCTACAAAACACACACACACACACACACACACACGCTATACACTTCATGTAACAACCTACTGCAAACATTGCAAATATAATGGGCTATTAAGAGGAGTGTTTGTGTAATAGTGATAGTGTTTGTGTTGTGTTATTTATGAGTTTGGTGTGTGTGTTATGGAGTTTCAGGGTGTGTATGTGTGTACCTGCATGTGTGTGTCTGATAACAAGCTGTGGAGTTCAAGACCCTCTTTGTTGTGACTCGTCTGGACCAGACTCTGGACCTGTTTCCAAGACAAGACAATCAACAACCAATGTTGCTTCTCTGCAACAACAAAAAGGTGTAAATATCAGTCAACATTCAAGATGTACGCCCAAATGACATACTTACATGATTCAGTTTTTTAGACATGGCAACTATTTTATGCACCATTAAAACTTTTCATTTTGTTTCTGCAATTACGTCAGAAATTTCAAGAAAACCCTTTTCTCTATGCATTTTACTGATATATTTATAGTCACTACCCATTCATTCATGCTTACTTACACCAATGTTAACTGAAATTAAAGTGTCCTTTGTGTACTTTTGGATCACGTCCATGAAAAAGAGTACCTCTGTCTAAAAGGATGCATTATTACTACCAATGAAGATTTATAAAAGTGTGCGTAGGAACTAGGGGTGTGCAAAAATATAATTTAAATATCGATATCAATCTGTAAAATGTATGGATCGATCTAGAGCCTGGCTTGTTAGATTTCTGACCATATGTGCGTCTTCTCCCGTCCCGCAGGGAAAACATGTTATTTTACTGTATAGTATTAATAAAGAGACGCATACCTGTCGGTAATAACATAGCAAAATTACGTTGTAATGCTAAATTACATTCATAATAGTGATGGTTAGCCCTGTCCACAGTAGCACATTTCAGTTTAATCTGAAAACTCATCTTTATCGCTCCGTTTCTGGCCTTCCAATCCAGCGTTTTCTAGCACTGAAACTAGAAAGTGGATATATCGGAAAAACGCTGTGAAAAGTTTTTGCTACGTAAGATTACAATACAATATTATGACAATACTAGTTTGGAAGGATTTTTAGAAAAATTGCACTACACCGTACCCAGACTCAGCCAAGCTCGCTACTGCCCATACAAGGAACAATGTTTTTGGGTAAGGCCTGGGAGAACAAGTGCGTGACGGAACAAAAAAATGCTTCCTAATGAATAGCGTGAAGATTTTCGAATGTCCCGGGACCTGCAGTTTATTTTTTGACCAAAGTTAAAACCGCCAGCTCCCGTGAGATTTGCGTTTAATGCAGTCCTCTAGAATCTAGATCGATCTTTTAGGCTAATTTGCATTTTTCCGGGTTTTCCAAGTTAGTTTCCACAATGGTTAAACAGACAGAGAATTTAATAAGATGGGCAGCCTAATTGTCATATTAATGGCAATATCTAGTCTAGATGTCGCTCTCTCGTTTTATCAACCTGTGAACGCATGGAAGCAACCCTGTTTCATGTTAGGGTTAGGGCATAAAAATGACAAACTCAAATTTATGTATGTTTTTGGCACATATTCTCAAAGTCCTTGTGAAACATGGCATGACATGCACATTTTTTGTTTCGGCTATTCTTTTCAATAATTTTTTTGTGCTTTGAAAGGTTGGTTTTGTTTTGTTTAAAATAAATAAATAATTTTTTAAATAAATAAATAAAAAGGAACTATACCCATGTGTTCCTCAAATTAACAGATTCTGGTTTACAAGCCTTTGGCCTTTTTTGTAGTTTTCACAAGTTGTTTGCACTGACTCATTGGAAAATGTGTGTTCCTTAAGAGCTTTTTAAACACCTCTCCAAATATGGAACGCTGATATATATTATTTGTCATCTCATTCCTATTGGATGAATATCAAATTGGAATCGAATCGGACAATGTGATAATGTGACAGCATTTGAAACGTTCCCTCCACCCCGGGCATCTATCTCCCATGTTGTTGCATTGAAAAATAAACCATTGCTTTTTGTTTCAATGTGCGGCATGGGACTGGAGATGCCAACTTGGAGCCGAAATGTGTACTGATCTTTTAATTAGATTCCATTGAAATGAACCGTGAATAGCACTTTGACAGCCAGCCAGCTCCACAGTCCAGAAAATAAGGACAGTTCTGATCGGAAGACCACCGATGACCTCGGACAACCCACTGGTTTCACGTCACCTCTTTACCATGTGGGATTAAGCTGGTATTGTTTGATGACTAAATATCGGTGGGCCAATAAATAGCAAACCATTATCAAAAAGGGAACATAATGCACAAATATAAGGGCTGGAGTGGATGTGAATGTGTGTGTATATACGCCCATTAGTGCATCAGCTCTAATTGACGTTGAACAGAGCTGCTCTGTCTTCATCCCCCATTTTAACACACTCACTGACCTGGATGGGTACGGTGTGTGTGTGCGTGTGTGTGTGTGTGTGTGTGTGTGTGGATAAAGGACAGACAGGATGATTTGAAACCTTGTGATTTGTTTTAGTAAACCTTACTGTGGCATCAAAACAGTGAATTGAACTCAAAACCCGAGTATTCCCCCGTGTGTATGTGGGGGTTCACTGGACAGGAAGGGAGGTGCGTGCGTGTGTGCGTGCGTACCTCCGCCGCCAGCTGCAGTGCCTGGTGTGTGTGAGGGTATGGAGGGGAGGGTCGATGCATGCTGCTGGCCACAGCATTGTGGATCCTCAGCGCTGACTGGAAATCAGCCTAGACAGAGAAGAGGAACATGATTTAGACAGGGCATCTCTCTCAAGAACTGAACTGGTATTTTGCCCAAATAAACACGCATCATGGAAAGCACAACCCGCTTGTATGTCAACTGCATGGCAGGCTGTAACACATGCTTGTCTAGAGGCATACTTGTTGACTCTAAAACAGTACACTTCGCGGCACTTATTCCACTGTCAGTGCCTCATAGCAACAGAGTGGGCCAATCATCTACTGAATGCGACACTTATGCTGAGTGCTGCAAGTACCACAAAGCAAAGCCGAGTGAGGAGAAGCCTAACAAGGCGGCTGTGGTCTAGCGTAACACATTATCCATTCACAAATCCTCCTTTCTCTACATGGTGTCTCCATCCTGTTGTCACAAGAGGTTGTTTACACAAACCCCAGGACAGGAGACAAGAGGACATTGTTATCATCCTGAAGTGGGTCGTCTAGACATGAGCTTCACCCACCCGGGTCAGGATCTGAGGGGGACTCCTTCGGTCCCTTCATAAGTTGGGAGTCAGTCTCCCAGACTGTAATTACATTGTTCCACCCCCCCCCCCCCCCTCCAGGCTGTAGTCGCTCCACATTACCTTGTTTAGTAGTGCGAGCACCAGCTCGATGTCGTTCTGACTCTGCAGGTCTGACAAGCAGCCCTGCACCTGCTTTAACGACAGCAGCAACTCCTCCAGCTCTGCAAGACAGCACGCGCGCACACACACAGGTTCAGGTCAAAACTAGCAGGCGAACGAAGCGTTACCTGTGCCGCATCCCTCATTATAGAAATGTCATTTGGGTCACCTACGAAAACTCTGTGCTGGCCCGGGAACTTTTTTTCCGCCACGCAGAAGTATTTTAATCTTGGATTGTAGAGTTTGACAATGAAAGGACAGTACACAAGTCCTCTTGTGGTCAAGAATGCAGGCCTGTGTTAGTGTATTCTCAGTCTGACTCATGAGCTTCCTAACTAGTTTTAATTAACTTTTTCTCTTCTCTCCCTCAACTTCTTCCCTTTTCTCTCTGCTATTCTATCCTCCTCCCATCGGCCACGACCCCTCCCTGAGGAATGCCATCCCCGACAGCAAAAATCCTTCTACTCCTTTTGCTTTGCATCCTTCTCCTTGGCTCTCCTGTGAAGATTATCTTCATTCAGTAAACAGATTACTTGATTCTGGGCATTTCCAGCAAAATATCCCCTGCCTGGAAGCTTGCATGTGCCAGATCTTTTCCCTACAGTGAAGATGATTCACAGCAGACTGCAAACGCTCCAATGAGTTATTCTTTCAGCACATCCCTCCATCCGCAGTGCCCTTTCCTTGTCAAGCATTGCAACCAACAGTAACATGATTATTAGCAGTAATGGTGTGCATTACCCAGCAGTGTCTGTGTGTGCTGGGTGCCTAGCGGGGGCTGCTGGGGTGAGAGTGAGTCCTGCTGAAATGTTGGGTTGTCGATCCCGACATGAGGATTCTGGGAGAGCTTCCTGAGTCTCAGGGAGGTGTTCAGGTCAAGCTGCCGGCCCTCCTCCTCTCTACGACGACGCAGGTCCTCCTGAAATGTACAGACACACACACACAATGCATAAATAAATATAATATTATACTTCAGGATTACAGCACTCACTCTGCTTTACAGGTGTGCGATATAGCTTTTCATAGACCGATAGAATTTCCATGATGAATAATATAATTTCACATATCCTACTAAAATACCCTTTTACTAACACCCAGGCCTTAAATTTAGGTTATTTTACTTGAACAGTCATAAAATAATAACTACATTTACATTTACAGCATTTAGCAGACGCTTTTATCCAAAGCGACTTACAATTAGTACATTTGTCAACAGTTG
>JAODLI010006681.1:0-27794 GCA_027575585.1 Percopsis omiscomaycus | reverse complement strand
ACACACACACACACACACACACACACACACACACACACACACACACACACACACACACACACACACACAGCACACAGCACATCCTTTGCTGTAAAACCCTGGGAAGCTTAATAACAGCTTGTACCTCCATTTCCCAGATGGCCAACGCTCTAAACAGCAGCACAGGCAACTCACTGGTTCTCATTGATGAGTTTGGAAAAGGAACCAACACTGTAAGAACTACTTGTTCTCTTACACTTCCTTTCACGTGAAAACACATATTCAAATAAATATATGTATATATATATATATATGGTATGTATGTATGTATGTGTGTGTGTGTGTGTGTATATATATATATATATGTACTGTATATGTACCCTATATAAGCTATTGAGTTGAAGGTATAACAAAAATTCAATCTCTCTTTTAGTTAATCTAATTATAATCACCATAATTCCCTATAGGTTGACGGCCTGTCCTTGCTGGCTGCATCAATCTCTCATTGGCTGAGGAAAGTTCCGGGAGTGACTCCTCACGTCCTATTGGCTACTAACTTCCACAGCCTGCTCCAATTGGCTCTGCTGCCGTCCTCAGACCAGCTCTGCCTACTGGTACCCTGAGACTCTCTGCTGTTCTACCAGTTAGCCTGAAGCACTTTGAGCACATGCCGACTAATTTACATTAGAGCACTGTGCAGCTCAAAATGCAGAACATATTGAGATTGTTATAAACTGAAACTGTTATGAACTGCTACATTTTGAAGATTTTCCATTTTTTTCCCCATTGTCAATTTTCCATTTGTGTATTGTCTTCAAGTAAAGAAACAGGTGTTTGTGTGTGTGTGTGTGTGTGTGTGTGTGTGTGTGTGTGTGTGTGTGTGTGTGTGTGTGTGTGTGTGTGTGTGTGTGTGCTAGACTCTAGAGACAGCAGTAGATGGTGATGAGTTGGTCTTTCTCTACCAGCTGAGGGAAGGAATCTGTCAGTCCAGCTATGCTGCCAACATTGCTACTCTGGCAGGCCTGCCCTCTAGCATTGTACAGAGAGGAGTGGAGGTACACACACACACACACACTGATATTAACAATCAACATGTTAGCACTCACTAAACTGAATTTGTGGGACTATATAAACTGTGTGTGTGTGTGTCTTTTGTAAGGTATCTGAGCTGTACAGAACGGGAAAGACCATCAAGCGTATTGACAGGCCATCATCCGATGAACAGGCCAACAGGTAAGCTGAAGAGAAAGAAAATGCACATGTATATTGGCGAGGAGCTGGTCAGAAACCAGCGAATACTGTAAGTATTCCATGGAATACCATGGATGGATAATTGTGGGTTTGTGTCTCTCTGCCAGGTGTGCATCTGTGGTGGAGAAATTCCTACGACTGGACCTGGACGACAGAAGTATAGATCTGCAGGGCTTCATGAAAGAGGAGCTCCTGCCCTCTGGTGGAGACATGCTATAGTGCAGCCCCTGCAAACATTGTGTAGAGCTGCACTGCCATGGGGACACTCCTCTTGTGGTTAGAACCAGTGTTCCGCAACTTTGTACTTTTGGTTTGAAACTTAAAGAGCGCAGTCCACTCCCTTACCTTACACAGGTCGCATTGCTCTCTACTCCTCCCCCACGTGCACAGTTAGGGTTTAGAGTTTAGGGTTTAGTTTCTAAATTAAACTGTTATCTGTACAAATATGTTTTGTCATTAATTCTTTGGATGAACCAAAATTGAAAAGTATTTTAGATATTTCAAACCAGAACAATCTTGTTAATTGACCATAGGTATTTAAAAGATTCTGTTAATTACACAAAACACACATTAACCAGCATTGGCTAATGCATATAAAGATGCTACTGCATTACAATCAAATGACATTTGGTGACAGTTGATTCAGTCTTTTAATGCTTTCTTGTTGATGGAAGCGAGCTGCAGCTGTATCATTATGATCCCGCTAAAGCTGTGAGGCACATAAGTGCGCCGTGGACAACCACAGTCAAACTGAGAAGTCTGTCGGTTGGGAGTTTGTGTGCTGCATTGCAGAAGGGTGTGTCACAGCAGTACTTGGTCATAACATAGATGGTAGCATTAGAGTGTAGCTCCACACTGGCTACTGTATCGCACTCCTCAGCCCGCGCGCAGCCCAGAGTCTTCACGTCCAGTACGTCGCCTGGGGGGACACGACCAGAAAAAGGCAGAATGATGAGTGTTCAGTGGAAGGGGCAGCAAAAAATAATTATCACACACACACTGGCAACCTCGCACCCTATTGGTGCCAAGCTGTGATTCTCAGTTTGAGAAGATCCAAGTGATAGCACGCACGCTATATAAACACTTTTATTGGAATAACCTTTAGATCCGGGATCTTCACCAGGTTAAGCAGGCCTAAATGCACCATCCACCATGTAGTACTGTATATAGAAGTGTTAATCCCCGGCATGCTCAACAGGGATTAGTCACACACAACCCTTGGATCACTTTCTGATTCACAGCGATAAATTCGTCATCCCGAAATGGCACATACTGTATGCTAGCCTCCTACATGGGGGAAAGTTGGGGGTGCTTTATGGGGACCGTGGGAAGATTTCTGGATTTTGAAATAACCTCTGGGAACATTTGTGGGTCAAACCCCTTCCCAGAGATTTTGGGTCAAAAAGCTTGAGAACCACACTTGTACAAACACGGACACATCATGCCCTGGCATGTTTCTACTTTCCAAAGATTGCAGAAAAGCCCACTGACACACAGACAGGTCTGACCTGCCTTCCCTCGGCCAGTGTAGCACCTCTCCCCGGGGCTGCAGCTGGTCACAGTGGTGTAGCAGGCATCCCAGAAGCCCAAGTCACAGCGGAAACATTCCAGCAACTCCTGTTCTTCCTCATGTGCAGCCTGCTCCAAGAGATGTTCAGCCCGCTCTTCGTCCCCAGCTGACCTCAGAGAAACACCACAGAGATGCTCACAATATTACATTAGATGTATTTGATTAAGAATTTAAGGTGAATCTGCAGCAACTCAGAACGGTAAATTTTCTCATAAATTCTAATTTTACTGCAACCACATATTGCTGTGTTTCAATTATTCAACTATTCAACTTGTTGCACAGTAAGAATTTAAAAGATAATAGTGGTGCTAAATGACCAAATTCTAATACTTTCTTCGCTTAGTAACTATGATCAGTCAGGGGTGTGGTTATTACAATGTATCACACATCCCTTCAAATTGAGGTTAATCATCTGTATTTCTGTTCATTTCATCATTTTATATTCAAATGAACTTCTCCCCTGAAGTACTTACAGAGCTAACAGCATGCCTGGCTGTGTGAAGTTAAAAAACTGGCTGTGTTTATGTTGGGCTTTCACTTTGGTATGACCTTGACTATCAGTTTCATTGAGATTCACAATCCTTATCCCCTCTTATATTGTTCACAGACCCTAGCTTATGTTCTCTTAAAGCCGACAACAGTGTGTACAAGACACGACACTCAGTAGACGTATAACCCTAACTTCAGTGGGCTGGCATGTCAGCACATAGACCTTGATCATTAGAAATGAAACTGCTAAATAAAATAAATCCAAATAGATGTTTAATTCATGGGAATGGTTTTCAAACTGATCTTTTTTTTACTTTCACAGCACAGAATATTGGTATACAATAAACTGTTATTGTCTTACCTTGGGCAGATGTGAGCATCATGATGGCAAATACGCAGAACATGAACTCTCTCATTGCAGCACAACAGCACAGACTGTATCATAAGGACTCCCGCTGACGATTGGATCGCATTACAATTGGGTCGCGTTACAATTGGATTAATCAGTATTGCACCTGTTTCTAGTTCTGGGCCAATCACAGCTCAGTCACGATCAATCCACAGATACTGTATAGGATATGGTGGGGAGGTAGGTATGGGAAAAGAGGGTTGTGAGCTAAATGGATATATAAACTTGAAGAGACCAAACTGATTTAATTTATGTGCTCTTCCGAAGCAGAAATAAACATTAATTAATAAGAATGGTTTATTGTTATTTGATTCAAAGAGAATGAATTCCATGAATTCCACAGAGTAATGAGCTGTATATCAAAAACATTTATCTTAGAAGCCAATGTCTAAATATGATTGGGCCTTTGGAAGCCAGTCTGTCAAATGACTGAAATGCAGTTTGTGCAGTTGATAAAAATAGAGACTGTTCAAAATGACATTATAACTGGAAAGTCCTGGGTCACCCAAATCTTTTGTACCAAAAACATCTATCTTTGCTCTCCTTTCTCTGTCTCTGTAAGAGGCAGAGGAAGTACGCATGTCCTGAGTCAGCTCTGATTTAAGCATCTTAAACTCTCCCCTTGGTCAGCTTGATGTCAATGCACACATATTCTGGGTGAAGGAACTACAGTCAATTATTTACTCTAATGTGCCATAAAGCCTGTGTCACTGTGCAATCATATTGTAGCCCCATACACACATGCTTACAGAAACACAGATTATCTGTGCAGTGTCCATGCTCCTGTGAGACCCCACTGTAGCAGTTTAGAGGTCAGGAAGAGATTTGGGGGAGAGATTACACATTTTGTTTTAATCTTATGTTCAAGATTACAGTTTGGCAATAATACAGACTATATCAACAACTTGGCCATAGGAACCAAGACACACTGATGCAACTCATTCATATAACACGTTCTTTAAAACTGTATACACATGAAACTCTCTTATACATAACAAGACTTTGCTGCATGTGTTATAGGGGTGAGTACTGTTCCTTCTAATCAAATGTGCAATTGTTGCTGCTATTTCTATTCAGTCAAAACACATTCCCCAACTCATTGGTGCCACAGAAACATCCAATATCCAACCGAATACATCACCTCCCCATCACACACGGCAGCTCTGGCATGTCGTGAGAGAGAGATGACTGCTGTTTGTGAGCGAAATGTGTGATGAAGTCTGGCAAATCCGAGGTTCTCATCTGGATGGCAGTATCCCAGCATGGGCCCAAACAACAGAGGAAATGCTCTGCAGTCCTAAAATACCTATAAAACCTCTCAGACTGATCCTCAGTGTAATTAGAGGCTTGGTGGGGGAACGCTTGTGATAATTAAAATCCCACCCCAACCTCTCACCCCTCCCTCATGTCTCTACATGTGGGGCGATTGGCCATGTTCCAAACAAACTTTCTGCAGCTATTTATAGTAAACAGTGTATTACGCAGCAATATTTTGCAGATTCAAATGAGATGTATCATTAGAGTGGTAAATAACCCCGTTTTGCATTGCTGTGGGCCGGAAGACGAAGTTTCTCACATGCCTCGAAGAGTTTTTTGCATTTAAATAAAGCGTAGGAATCAGAAACGTCAGAGTGATGTGGACGGCTGGAAGGTCAGAACAGTGGGAGAGTGAAGCTTCTGGAACAACACTGACTGTCTTTCTGAGCTATACTTTTTTAGGAGGGCAAACTCACAACAACCTAACCACAAGCCGGTCGTTTTAGTCGATGCTGGTTTCTACCCTGCCTCTGCACCACAAAGTTTGCAATTCTTCAACATCTAGCCTAAACACGCTCCAGAGAGAGGAGAGAACGAAGCATTTGATGCAGTAACAGAAAAAAAGGCTGAATTACAGTTCAGGTTCTGCATTTGAAATTTTCTACAGAGAACCAGATGATATTTATAGTGTGGTTGTGGGTGTTGAGTGAGAGGATTGTGTCCTTACATGCTCATCTTGTTTATACCAAGACATCCTTTTTGTTTTCCGATTAAAAAGGATAACTGCATGTTGTTTGTGTAGATAAAGACTACATTTGAGACTCTAATCTGTGCAATTCTCCTAACCTAGCTCTGCCCCTGCCATACATGCCAGACGTGTATGCTTATGTGTGTATCCAGGGGTGCGTGTATGTGTGTGTCTGTGTGAAAGCTAGCGAGGGCATCTGTCTCCCAATTTGGCACCCGGGTAAGTTTTGCAATCCACAAGTCCAAATACGGTCAAACGGGCCAGGACTTCTGGGGTTTGGGGAGCATACAGTTTAAGACAACAAGCTGGCAAGGCTGAGTTTCCCTTCCCCAAACCTTGGTGGGCGAGAGGGAGAGAGATAGCGGAATAGAACAAAGCAGTATCGCGTACAAAACATCTGATACATATATGTGTGTGTGTGGTCAATGTGCCATCCATCACGTGGAACTGTCATATGAATTTGGGTACGCTCTCTGATTCGCCAGGGAGAGGAGAGCCTGTCCTTATGTTGAAGTTGATCTCGCTGGAGTTGCAAGAGTCTGAGTCTCCGGCAGAGCGAGGCGCGGGGGGGGGAGGGGGAGAGGGGGAGAGGGAGACAGGCTCCTGATGATGAAGAACACAGGCCAGCAGTGTTGAACTCCCCTCCCTCCCGTTCTCGTCTTCTTTGCCTCCTACTTCCTCCCTCGTTCTCCCCCCCTGCCTTTCCCCCTCCTCGGGAAAGGGATGTGGTTCCCACGAGGGGCCCTGGCCCGCGCCGGCGTGGGTGGTGTGTCTGTTGCTGGGAGTTAGAGGAGGGTCCCCGTCCTCGCCGGGGCAGAGCGACCCCCGCTCTGCGTCTTTAAAGCTGCACTGCTCCCCACAGCAACACTCCTCCTTCAGATCCTCCAGGTCACTGTTCTGTTTGAGGAGCTCGCGGTCCCGGTTTTCGTAGAGCAGGGTGGCAGCGCAGATGAAGATGAACAGTCCTACTCCCATGACCACGGGCCCGGCCAGCTTCATCCTCTCCGAGTGCGAGCCGCCGCGGCCCCCCAGAGGTTTGGGCACGGAGGAGACGTAGCCAGCCACCGCCACCGACATCCCCACCAGAACCACGGCAACACCCAGCATGAGCCACACTCCTGGGCCAGAGCGGAGGTGCAGTCTGGTTGTGAGGTCTCTCTCCATGTTGGGCCGGTGCCAGCATGGTAAAGGCCAGGCTGAATGCGGCTGTGGTGACTTGGTGGAGGTTTGGCTGCCGCTAGGGCTGGCTGCTCTACTGGACCCCGCTGCTGTCATCCTCTCACCTCACTGGGGAGAGAGAGACAAGAGATAACGCCCTAAATTAAGGGGCCAGTGTAAAGCAGAGGAGAAATAGGAGAGAGGATGGAACATGTATAGGAGAGTTGAAGTGGACGAATGAGCTCACAGGAAATGAGTGCTCCACAAAGAACCTTGGGTGATTTAATTAGCCCCCAATTACTTGCAGCAATGTCTTTGGGGAACAGTTCTACACACAATCCAGCCATGAGATGGACTGTCAAAATAAACATATATAATAATAAACAGCATTCAGATGTGTTTTTATCACAGGGGACTGCCAGTGACCCAGATCGTGTGACTTCACTTATGAGCTCACTACAACTGAGAATTGAGAGAGGAGTCACATTACTGGCGGGGTTTTCCCATAGGTCCCCCCCCCCCCCCCAATTCATTAATGTTTCCCTTTTTAAGAAAAAAGTATATTTTTCTAAACTGATTGGGAAAGCTTGATACTTTGAGCATTAAAATTGTTTCCAAACATAATTTATGCGTCGCTTTCAATTGACAAGACTAACCGTTGCGTTTTTCTCCTCGTTAATCGGCAAGCCAAAAATCACGTTTAACCGTGTTCGCTTTAACAAGTGCTGCTCTACGTAGGCAATTAAAATATAAACTTAGTACATAAGATAGCCTACTTGCCTTGTTTTGTAGCCTACGTAACTCCGCCGTAGTCTTGGCATTATTTTAACACATATGCGTTGAGTAGGTCTACCGTTATGTACACTTCTGTACCGCTCTGCATTTCCTCACACTTTGATATGCGTTCATCCAGTTTCTCCTAATTCCTTCTGAGATTAAGATGTTTTCATCCTTGGTCAACTCTCGGCGCAGCGGTGTCTAGCGCATGCGGAATGGTGATCGTCAAATGAAGCTTTTAGAGGTCTGTCTCGGTAATTGTGATGTAAGACTGCTTTCTCTCTCTTCCGAGTGTCAACTGTTTTCCCATGTGTAGTTTGTTTATTTGAGTGTGGTGAAAGGGCCGTGGGAATCACAACGCAGGGCATTTTGCCTAGTTATTATTAGTTACATTGTGTATTCAGATAGAACACAGTAGCTTAACCTATGAAACCCCGTTCCTACAGTCATTAACTGCACTACAATGTACAGATACATTTCAAGACTGTTTAAGGTGCCATTAGCTAGCCTACTGAGGACAGCGGTCAGTGTGCATCTCGTTTATTTCATCCATTCACACACTCCAGCAAACACCAACAGTTTACAAGCTGAAAATACTAATGCATAAATAAAACCTGTTGTAATATAAACAACTGTTGTTGTAAACATTCCAAGTTGCTGGTTTACACACTGAATTGCCAATTCAATTGAGTGACAATGACAAAATCTTTACAAATGGAGCTGCTGCGCTTTGTTACAGTATTTCAGTTTCCCTTCTCGTAGAGGGGGGTAAAACCTTTGCATAAACAAGCAGGGATCACGTCTCATAGTAGCGATGCAGCGAATGTACCTTAAAGGCTAGTATTTACATTGTGAACGCCGTGGAAAATTTAGACCACCAAGCAAAAAATTAAAAAATTAAAAAAAACAAAAAAATAAAATGTTTTTACATTCAAAATTTAACTGGCGTTTCGACCAAAAGAGACCAACATAGAGAACTGAGCTGGTTTATTTTAGATCGATTGGCCTTTTTAATTATTAGCCCTTAGTTCCTACAAAACCAGTCAAAACCATCTTAGGGTTGGTGGGAATCACCAATTTCTCAACCGCACTCACGAGCATGTGTGCGCAAGCACGCAAGTATCAAGGGGCGTGCACTTCACGCTTTCCCTTAACAAACACCAACAACAAAGATCTACCGCCATCTAGTGAAAAAAAAAGAACTACACATAGTGCCTTTACTCCAGAGGGACTCACAAAGATCTCTCTGCTTCAGATTGTTTTTGCAGCAATTCAATAAACAAAGGTTCCAGGTAAAAGCACACATTTGACATTTAACATGTTCCAAATGCTCTGGGCTTAAAGACCATTTTATAAACAACAAAATAAAAAAGGAACTGCAATAGAATAGGGACATTAAATACAATTCACAAACTGTACATCGTTAAGAATCTTTAAAGATGCCCACAATAACTTTCTTAAAGCATAATTGAACTTTTGCTAAACCCTCTACTCTGTAGCTCCCTTACATCGATATTAAGTCCTCAGGCTGACATTTGACTTTAGTTTGTGGACCGGAAAACTGATCACGTTTTTGTTTTTTCCAATAACATGCTTCTAATGTGTCTATAAAGCTGATTATGATCTCTACTACTAGTAATAAGTTACTTCACTTTTTAGAATCAAATATGATGCATTATTTCATTTAATTTGTATTTATGTTTTGGATTTAAACTTAGAATTAAACAAAACAAACTGGAGTACCTTGAGAATACATAACACCAGTAGAGTCGGTGATCAGCTTTGCAGACACATTAAAGGTGTTCATGAGACACAATGAAAGTGGATGGCCAATGAATACAAATCAAGAGTTTTCTGGTCTGGCACCTACCACAAGCGTGGCCAACTTCAGCAGGACTTAATATTGAGGTAAGGACCCTACAGAGTTGAGGGTTTACCAAAAGAACAATTCCACTTTAAATCATTCAGAAAATTAGGTATAAATGAACGAATTCTGATAAAATGCAAAACTTCCCATCAGGTTGATCAGTGCCATGAATGGATACTAACTAATTGTGTAGAAACGATTGGTCGGGAAGACACAGGGCTTTTGGTGGAGACTTCTTTCATTTTGTAACTGCACCGTCACAAACGTTGGCAGGTGAAATACCACTGCAGGTGGCTGCCTTGCCTAATGTCTTAGTGTCTTGAATGAGTCTTGGCTGGGGGGGTGGGGGGTGAAGAGATGCAATTCCACAAGGTCTTACTCTTCATCAGCATTCTTTAACATCAGGATGGAGTTGTAGATCTTCAAAGCAGGGCCTAGCTTGATTGACAGGATCTTAACAATGTCTCCTTGGGTGAGAAGTAGGAAGGCCTCGCCATCTATTTGCTGGAAAGACAGAAAAAGTGGTTTAGCCCAGTCCATGGTCATCTAGGGCATTAGTTCCCAAAGTGGGGGTCACAAGATTTCCAGAAATAAAATAAAATAACAAAAATAAAAAGATTAGAAATAGCAAATTTTAAATCACCTGTGAGTCTGCTACTCCTACAATCTGTATGTTTACATGTACAGTATGTACAGTTTACACATGCAGATTACTTTGACTAAAGTATTCTGCTACTAGCCTATATTAAATTACTATAACATTAGGCGGTTTTATTTGTAATTATGCTTGTGTTAGGATAGGCCCTTAAGTTTGTGTGTGCGGCTGTGTGCAACGTTTGTATTCTTCACCCACCTCCGGGGATAGTGGTGGTCGGGTGTCTCTGGCACCGTTATTTTGGGTGTCGGGGGCTGAAAAGTTTAGGAACCCCTGATCTAGGGCTAGTGTAGTTGTCAGGATAGCGTTGTGGTCTGGGTGTTCAACTCTCAGCCGAAAGGTCATGGGTTCAAGTTCGTAGGCCTCAGAGTTGGCCTACCTGTAAGCATCCTTGAGCAAGAGGCCTAACCTCTATCTGCTCCTTTAAGTAGTTGTACTCATTGTAATTTGCTTTTTGGATAAATGCATCCGCTAAATGACCGAATCGTAATTATAATTTAGATGCGTACGAATAACATGGTTCCTAAGGATGTTACTGCCCTAGAGAGCAGGATTGGCGCTTAATTGCTAATAATAATTCCCGGTTGGTAATAAAAGTCTTACCTCTGTTCTAAAGGTAGCAGCATGCTCTTTGCAGCCAGGAAGCCCTTTAACGAAACTGGCCACCTAATGGTTGGAGAAACACAGCCATCAGCAAAACTGGCCGACGTGTAGATCCAGATATAAAACGCTGGATGGAGGTGTGTGTGTGGAGGTGTGTGTGTGGAGCACTGTGAATGACGACGTGTGCCCGACCTCTTCTGCACTCCAAGCTGCCACTCTCTTGGCAGTGAGTCCCAGGACCTCAGGGAGCAGCTGGCAGTGTTTGTCCCAGCAAAGAGCCACGCGGTGCGGGGGGGAGGCAGAGATGCCGGGGGAAAACACAGACTCATGGAGAGCCTGCTGGAGAGAGATGGTGTCTGGAGAGACTGGATAGAGGGAGGGACAAAGGGATGAAGGAAGGATGAACTTGATATAGATCAATATAAACTAGATAGAGGTATATGATATAGAAGCATTTAACAGTACAGCAACCCCATGTTCTCACACAAAACACACCTTTCCCATCACCAATCTCCTCTTTGACATAATGCATCTTCAGGTACTTGGGAGGGGGAGCAGACCTGCGTGAAACAACAGGTAAGCATCAGGTAAGAAATTCACTTTAACAAACCATAAGTGTCTGTGATCAATCTTGGCACAATGTTTGAACATTGGGGTACCTTTTGGGTCTGGCTCCAGCTCCATTGTGGCTCTGCTCACTGGCTCCACCTTGTGGCTCAGGCTGGCTGCTGCGTCCAGACCGCTCAGCTTCAACCACCACAGGTTTCCTAGCAACACAGGCAAAAACCACTCTGAATGCAGGGACAGATCACAGAGATATGTGAAATAATAGCAGACAGTTTATATGTTGGCTTTAAGGGCGCGTTTGTGCGGGGCATACCTGTTCTGCGATTCGTCGACTCCTTCGGGCTGCTCTGGCGTTGCCAGGGTGTTTGTTGTGGCGTTTGTTTGAGGTTCAGGACGTCGCCCGCGGGCATGAGGGCCACTGAGGGCCAGAGGTCGCTCGCCACTAAGACGGTCTGGCACCAAACCCTCTTTGTTCAGATTCATATCAGAGTACGGACAGCTCACCTGACTGCACACACAGCCACAGCCATTTTAGAATAAATAGCAGACAGCTTTTATCTTTAATTTACATTATTATTACTGTCCCATACTCATTATTATTATTTTATATTAGTGTCTAAATGACATAGGAAATATAATAATTCAGCAACACTTTTGTAACTTTATCAGGGTTACAGAATGTGAAGCATTTTCACTTTATATCGCCGCATCTGTTTGTCCTCCAGGTGTTGCTGAATCTATTTCCCCCTGCGAGTCATTCCACTGACTCCCCAGTGCAATTTGTCAAGACAGCGAAGTTGCGACAGTTTAATGGAATGAGAAAGACGGAAATATTAGGAAGCAGTGCGTGTTACTGACGTGTAATGGGTCCCATAGCGGGGTCCTCTGATGTGCCCAACACCATTGCAACCTGGGGTAGGACAACCTTGTCCTGGGGGGAGCACTGCATCAACCGAGCCTAAACACACACACACACACACACACACACACACACACACACACACACACACACACACACACACACACACACACACACAGTTAAAAGTTTATGAAACTAAGCAAACAGATGCAGCAGCATTTGGACTAAATTAGAAATTCCGCCCACTGCAATATCCAGGGGTACTGTGCTGAATAATAGGGAGGAATTTAAATGTTGGATTTTAGCTAAAGGAAGAGATACTGTGCATATTGTGTGTGTGTGTGTGTGTGTGTGTGTATATATCTCACCATTAGGGGTTTGTAATGGGTGTCCAGTCTTTAGACACCACCCTGCAGGGTGGAGGTCAGAGCAGTCCGTGTCCACCCAGTAGTCGTACTCTTTGCTCCAGCCGTCGAAATGGATCTGAATTGGGGCGTAACACAGCGGTGTCAAAGACACAGTCTAATCCCCGGTGTCTGCCCGCGGTGTGCAGCGCTGCGGACACGCGTTTCTACCTTCAGCCGGTGGTCCTCCGTGTCCGCTATGGTCGTAACGCGGATGAGCATAGGGTTCCTCTTGTCCACCGCCTCCAGCTTCATGCCGACCTGAAAGCCATGAGGCGGCCGCTGGAGAGCACAAAGCGTGACGGCCATTACGTAACTAGGCCTGGTGTGCTATGATACAATATTCATACTGTGCAGCGTGTTAGTGTGTGTGTGTGTGTGTGTGTGTGTCTCACCGGTTTGAAAGCCCGTGCAGGGGCAGCTTGGGTCCCCGTCTCCTCCAGGTATTTGTCCCAGGAGAAGCTCTTGGGGTGTTTGTACTCTGAAGAGGGGAGAGCGTATTACAGCACCTGTCTCGTCAGTGGGAGTGCGAACTCATCACGGTCTCCGGTATTTGTGTGCTGCTGGGGGTCATGACTCCTAGTGTGAACACCACTGCATCAACTGTGTGTGTGTGTGTGTGTGTGTGTGTGTGTGTGTCTTACCTGCTGGGGTTGTGAGGGTCCGTTCTGTCTCTTCACAGAATCCCACAGGATGAATGTATGGACTGCTGGCGTCACACCTAACCCCCCCCCCCATCAAGGAAGACAATAAAAATACCTCTTCAGATCCTAGATCATCATTTCTTTATGTTAGTCAACCGTTATGTTAGTGTTGTACTGGGAGTGTGTATTGCGTATTCTCACGCTTCTCACGCCCCCACGTAGGGGGCAGGATAGTCTAGTGGTCTGGGTGTTGGACTCCCAGCCGGAAGGTTGTAGTTGTAAGCATCCTTGAGCAAGATGCCTAACCCCTATCTGCTCCATGTAATAGCAGCATGTAATTGTAAGTCACTTTGGATAAAAGCGTCTGCTAAATGACCCAAATGTAACGTATCACCCAAGGTCGAAGAAAACAAAGGCAGACACTCTCTTGTGGGTCCATGAGCAAGGGGAGGCTGTAGAGAAGGCCGTCTCCATCCTTCCACCCGTCTGTATCATCAGCTGGCTGTCCAGCTGGGAAAACATACGTCCCACAGTCTGTGAGAGAGCGGTTGGTAACCTACCTGGGCTAAACAGGTAGGGCAGACTGAGCCCAATAATGCTTATAAAAAAACAGAGACGTGCTTACCCCTTCCTGTGCTCCTCTCGGGCAGCACCTCTCCCGGACGCGGCTGGCCTGGCCACAGTAGAAGCACAGGATTCCCAATTCCATAGGCCTCTGGCGTCAAACGTGGCCCTGAGTTGCGCCACGAACCAACGGTAGTCTGGAATTCCTCCCCCCCCACCTCCCCTCCCAACTCATAAACCGTTTTCGCACAGTCAAGAGCTTGGCTGGTGAGCAATGTTAATGTGGTGCGAACTTTCTGTGCCCTCTCGGAATGGTCCTGAGTAGATAAAAGATCACACTGCATCAAAACGCCTCCGAGACCCCCACTTCCAGGGTTAGAGAACAATGGACTAAAGCAGTCGCTGAAAAGAAAATATTTCCTCTATGTGTTTATTTTACAAATGTATCCAGTTATGCAAACCTGCTCTGGTATATTTGTATACTGGACCGGAGAAAATGACAATGGACAGAATCCAGATAAGGAGAACACATAAAATACCAGGTGCATGTAGGAGCTGTATCGAATCTATCCAGATATTGAGTTCCAGATCCAGATCCCATTTTAATAAAACGTGTGAATGGGACGTAAATGATTAGAATTAAATTCTTTAGTATCTTATTCCAATTCTTTTCAGAGCTGAAAAAAACAAATGAGAGTGTATTATTTCTGCTCAACTTAGTTGAAAGGAACACACACAAACACACACACGTCCAGACACAGCCCATATACACACAAAGTCCAGAACATTCTGTACAGTATAATGTGCTCAGCTGTGTGTCGCTCTAGAAGACTGGGTCAATCCCTTGCATCAATGAGATGTTACTGCACGTCTGTGGCACGTACAGCAGTCATAGTTGAAATAGAGCAAGTAGTAATTTATGGTTTCATTAAACTCAGCTCTCACCAGACACATTTATCCATTACTCCACATCAAAACAACAAATGCTAACTACATGTTTTTGCTGAATTTCATTTATTCCTTGCACTTTGCAGACTTGATGCCATAAAATTCATACCAGAAAATACAATAAATATACTGTAGATGGACAGAAGGAGTCTTTCCTTGACATTTTATAATATGGCAGATATATTTAAATACTGTACAGTAGTTGAATTCCTATGCATATACCTGTACATTCACAACACATAGTAGGCTACAGTACAGTACATACAGTCAGTGCACTCCAAGAGATTTAAAAAATGTATCATGGAAATTCTCACCATATTATCATTTCATATATGCAGTATATATATTTATATAGTATCTATATATAAATATACAGTATACAGTATGTGAGAACTACACCTCATATACTGTATATACTACATATATATATAAGAATTACACCTCAATTCCTGTTGCTGCGTTGCCATGCCACATTTTTTAGCCAATTCCACCCAAAATGTATGGAAACATCTTTTAAAAACAATTACTATTGTCCCAAGGACTATAATATTAAGGAGATTGTTTTGTGTATGTTGTCACAGACACAATTTAATTGTGTGATTTGTATTAGTATTGACCTACCGAATCAAAAGAAAAGGGATTTTAGGCAGTTTTCCAGCAGTTCAAAAGTTATGGGTCAAAATATGACTTTAGGTTTGACCTGTGCTAGAGAGAGTCCTTTATCTGTGTGCCAATTACAAATAATATACACAAATCTACAAATCAGATGTGTGTAGTATAGCTGTTTAGATGTGTGTAGTATAGCTATTTATCTGCCACTAGAAGCAAATCAGTGAAAAGACTAAAATATATGTATGTATAAATGCTGTGTGTGTGTGTGTGTGTGTGTGTGCGTGCGTGCGTGCGTGCGTGCGTGCGTGTGCTCGTGTCCTTTGTCCCCTTGTGTGCTTAAAATTATGATTCAACTTGAAAAGCACAATGCAAACACAAACAATTTACCAATTGATTTTATAGATATTAAATAAATGGTGTAGCCTAAGTTTGGGATAAAGAATATGCATACTATTGGTATTCTATGTCGCCCAGTTTGACACCTCTGATCTTGAAGAAATACACCCTCACTGTTTTTGACAGCCAGGTGTATATTTCTCTGAAAGCTCTATTTATTTATTTATTTATTTTGCATGTCAATCTTACCTTTGGGACTTTGTGTTTATTTTTTTTTATTTTTTTTTACCCGGGTCATGTGTCAGTCAGTACTGTCAGAAGCAGTCTAGAGCTAGATGATGTTTTCATAAAAGTGAAATATCTTTGTTCACAATCACAAATGTGCGTGTTTTTCTTCCAAAACTGAAATATGGACATTGCCACCTTGTTATAGAAATACTGTATTACTTTTCTGACAATATAAATAAAGTTACTATACAAATATAAGATATACATACTATACATGCCTGTTCCTGGGTTATTTCCCTGGTGCTGGAACTGCAGCAGAATCACAGGAAAATCTAAAATAAATTATTAAATGAAGGATCTTAATTGAAAGTATTATTGTATACACATTGACATTCAGAATAATTTTGTTGCCATTAAAAAATCCTTTGACTGAATGTAACATATATCTATATGATAAGTACAAATGGTGCAAAAGTGCAAAATGGGGGCTTGCCTTAATGATTAATAATTATTTGTACAATATGAATCATACTTTAACCTAACTGGAGCTAGAGAAAAAAAACTCATACTTTTCGCTATAATAATGTGATGAATGACACACAGTAGTACCATTTGAGTGAATGGAAATATTCCTCAAAAGTTTAATAATGGAATAATTTGAAGGTTTTAATAATGGAAACTTGTTCATAAAAAATTTAAGCTATGAAAAATGTCCCTATTTATATTTTTCCTTAGGAATTATACCACTACACATGTATGACGTACACACTTATGACTAATGTCACCCTTGGAATGCAAATCAGTCTTATCCTATTCTCACTTTCTTTTATATGCTAAAAAAATGTGTCATGGAGACCTAAAGCTTTTTCTGAACAGCTCACAGTAAGGTCCTTTTTGCTTGGTACCTCCGACATGATTTGGATTTATGAAGGCAGACAGAACCTAGCCAGACAGTTATAAAATCTGGGATGAGTATGAGTTGTGTTGACATCAATACTCCTGTTCCGATTAAAGGTCTCGGGTTGCCACCTCCAGTGGAAGATATAAGCAAATATACAAAATGTTCTATCCTCTCAGGGGCTGTGGGCAATACTAAAATTGAGGTAATGCGTGAGTAAGACCAGTGGTATTCAAATTAATTTCACAGGTGGCATACGGTTGACAAAAGGTGCATTATAAAGCCCAGTCTTGCAGTAGCAGGAGAACTTCACGTTCGTTGAACAGACATATTTGACTGACTCTGCTTTTAACTGACATTAATCCGTCTGGAACACATTCTTTTGAATGTGTTCCAGATGCTTTAAAGCCCGTTATTCTTTCTGAATAACGGGCTTTAAAGCATAAAATGTAGTTTTCTTGCTACATTTATAGAAAGTTAGTTATATTAATGTGAGCAATCTTGTAAAAAGGCTTTTGTTCTCCAGGTCAGTCACCCACAAATATAGAATCATATGATTGATTATGAAGTGCTTTTAAAGCAACAACGGTAACATGCACTAGTAAATGATAATGTCAGAAAGTCCAACATCTGCCAATGAGTGTTCGAGAATGCTGCAATAAAGCACAAAGCAGCAAAAGCTAAACAGATTTGATCACCACGCTTGCTGTAACTAACTGGTATCACTGGAGATATATCGCTGTGGAGGTGTGGGCGTGGTTTAGCTGTCTGTATGGGTGGGAGTGTCGGGGGTGTGGTTCACGGGACAGGGATTGGGAACAGATGAGGGCAATCAGCTAACAACCTGTCTCCACAGCAAGAAGAGTGCGGGAGCTGGGCTGTGCTAAAAAATCAATATAGCAATATATTGCGATATTTATTTTTGCGATATACTACATCGATTTCCAGCAACAGCAACAAAAATTTTAAATAAAGAAAATGTACGCTTTAAACGGTGTGTGAACTACAACCTTCGTTCCTATAGATGTCGCAGTACGGCTAGTTGCCTAGAATGCGGCATGACAGACGCAGCTGACAAAATTACAGTGGCTCCTTCAAAATATAAAGCCGATGTGTGGTATTTCAGCTCTGTTTTTACATTTTCAGTGAACTATGTGGAATATCGCAATATATTACGATATGTATTGTATCGCAAAGTATCGTCATGTAATCGTATCGCGATCCATGTATCGTGATGCGTATCGTATTGTGAAGTCATTGCCAATACACACCCCTAAGTGAAGACAAATAAAACCATGAGAAGAAGAGCCCCGAGCAGAACACCTTCAGCTTGACTAAAGGTGTAAATGAAAATGCTATAGAAAATGCACTAGCATATTAAGCCACCTTTCACAGTATGTTTAAACTGTGAATAAAGGAAAATTACATGAAGATGTTTTGAGTGCAAATCTCAAATTTGCAAGTGCAAATTTGACGTCTAGGGTTTTTTAAGTTGTTTGATCTTATGGTGCACCTGGGGTGAGGGAAATGGTTCAGCTCAAAAAGATTTGTGTGGCAATGTTTGTGGTCAGGGGCGCATAGGCTAGAAAGATGGCCCCTATGAAAGAACTTACTTATGATAATAACAATAATAATAATAATAGTAATACATTTACATTTACATTTACAGCATTTAGCAGACGCTTTTATCCAAAGCGACTTACAATTAGTACAATTGTCCACAGTTGAACTGGTTAACCACCAGTTTTTGCCTAATAATAAGTGGTTTGGGAGGGCCCCTTTCAGTGCAGGGCCCCTTGAATCATCCTAAATACCCCCCCTCCTTATGGCGCCCCTGTTTGTGGTACACTTTCTTGTACACAAATCAATGCAATTAGTTTTTTCTCAGCTATCCAAATGGTTGGCTTTTCTGTAAGCGACATCATTCCTTGGCTGTTAAACATTGACAATCAAAACCAGAGTTGCATTTCAATGGTCACCTAATGACAAATCAAACACTAATTACAATATTTGTCAAAATATGTTTAACAAGCCATTTGTCCTATTAGTATTACATTCCTTGTATATGCAAGTACTGGAAACAGAATATATGGACCTAAATCCTGTTGGCTGTTTACCTCCCTGCCTGTCAACAGGTAGGCATTTAAATACACTTTACACAAGATATGTGACAAATTATAACAAGAACATTTTATTTTCTGGGGTGTATTTTCTGTGTCTATAGTCTACGGACAAACTCATTACACAGGCAGGCATAACCTCACAGCATTAGTCCTGGAAAAGAAAAAAACTCTATCTGAGGAACCCTCTATAACCCTCTTAGAAATAATGTGGTAGTGGACTATTGCTGACATGTGAACATATCAACCACGTAGGCATGGGTGGGCCTGGATGGGCCAATGCCCACCCTCTTGACACTCTGGCCCACCCAATCAGAAGGCTTCCTTGCTTGTAATATTTTGGTTAACATACGTTTCAGAACCTATTAAGTAGGAGAGAACCCACCCGATTTACTCTGTGCCCACCCACATTGTGATTTCTGCCTACACTACTGGAACATACTATATGAATAAGGCCAAAAAGGTAGCTTTTAACAAATGAGATAACAAACAAGTGTAAATTCCAGTGTAGAGGAAGAACTCCCAAATCCTTTCTGTGTAAACACTTTTACTTGCACTGTAATTTTCCATTCTCAGTATTGGAGCCAACCTACATGGGCGATATTTCCTTAATAGCAAAAGTGCTTTGACCCATAACATCCATGATTTCCCAGAAGCCTGTCTATTTCCCCTTCTGCCTTTCAGAGCAGAAACATGCAAGTAGCCTATACACTGCATATGTAGCCAGTGGTTCTTTTTGTTCTCTGGGAATCATTTCAGTTGACCGTTTTGAGACTTTTAGAATTACATGGAATCCTGCATATGATCCAAGCTTTATGTAATCCACATTGAAAAACAGCATTTGATTAAACTAATAACATACTACTTTTGTAATGTTTAGTGTCTTGAATCACTGTTTAAATATTCATAGCCTGGGCTGGAAAAAATACATGAAAAGCCCCAGGACAATGACATTTGTCAAAGCAGATAATTAGAAATATTTACATGATAGTCAGATGTGGGAAAGAGATGCCTGGACATGTTCAAGGAGGTAATAAAGAACTATTCAGAAACCGCTCTGGCAATGTCTGTGATCTTACATATTTGTGAGTATTCACATGATAAAATACTTTCACATTATAACGTGATAACATGTTCTACTCGGCAGAAAAGCATAACACTAGTACATAGTAACATTATCTGGAAAAGGGGAATGCAGGTGCCTGCGTAAAGTCCTCTGTACCCAGCTTGAACCAACATACAACCTTCATGACCGAATTTCAGCTAGAAAACACGTCTACCAACACAATCAACAGTTTATAAAATGGGCAGGCTTATAAAATGCTTATCCCGCCCCCATTATAACATTATAACGTGAACTGATCCGATTTTTTCGGTCGTGGCAGCAATACGCTTCCGTAAAATACTATGTTCTATTAACCCTTATTGAGCCACGACCTAAGTATGTAGTTAAACATATCACATGAACATGACAGTACAGTACAGACAGCCAAGAGCATCATTAAAAAATAATGCATATTTGATCAAATTCGACTTAAAATATGATAAATAAAAGGTTTTCAAGATTTCAACCCCGTGGGAGGTCGTGACCCACACTTGGAAAACCACTGTATTAACCCTAGGATGCATAACCTCTCCACTTCCCTATTTTACATAACATGGGTCAAAAGGACCCTGATTGGTTCATAATGGAAAGATCAGAATTTTATATGAACCAGAGGTGGCACTACAGACACTTATCAGTGTGGCTGCTATAATCATAGAATTTTGTTCCCTGTGTAGAATTCTATGCACATGTGGGGTATAGGTGGCGCTACAGGCTTCTGAAATGTCCAAAGGCCACTGTAATCTATAAAGATGTATTCCGCACAAAAAACTAGAACAGGATGCTGAGTCTGAAGTTTCTACTTCAAAGTATCCACGAGGCAGCACATTTACAATTTCATAAAATTTGAAATCAATTGGGGGTAATTTTGACCCATGTTGTGTAAAGTAGGTATAGAGTGACAGAAAAACATATTTTCGCCAAAAGGATGAAAGTGATTTTGTGACACATTTCAGACATGTTTTTAAGGATTACATGGAATATCAGAGTAGGGTTCATTATTCAGAATATACACAAAATGGATCACTGAGTCATTTTGACCCATGTCGTCGCATCTAAGAGTTAACTCTAAGATGCAGAGTTAACTCTTAGATGCAGACGAGACATGTTTTAAAATCAAAAAGTGTTAGTTTTCTTTTTAGAGAAAACAAGACGCTGCATGCCAATACCAAAACCTCATTCTAACTGTGAAACATGTAGGAGGGCAGCATAACAGACACTATGCTGCCTCTAGGCCCTGGACAAGCTTTAATCATAGAGGGACAAATCAATTCCAAACTGTCAATTCCAAAAAAGGAAATGTAACTGGAAATGATCAGGGAAGTGAACATATGAAAAATGTATTAATTCTGGGCCGTGTATCACGGCAATTATCCCAACCACAAAGGTAAATCTACAAGAGAATGCATTCAAATGAAAAAAAGGAGCTGTAACAGTAAAGAGGCCCAAAATCCCCCCTACTTACTAAATGTAAAGGTTGACATACTGTACATTCTTTAGCCTAGACTGGGAATATAAACAATATAGCCAATACTACAGGCCCCAGTATGCCTCACAAAATCAAAAGTGGTTATTTTTGCAGGTGCAAAACAGCAGGTGTGTGGGCACCATACTGGGCTTTGAGTGCTACAGTGTGCAACGTACGCCCGGCAAACCTACAATGGACGCTTATCGTAGAAGTGTCATGGCAAGGTGAACACATGTGGAGCTCATAACGTTAATTGCGGGTCCATTCCATTTTTCCATGTATGTGTGTTTTCTACAGCTCTTTCCACGTGTTTACATGGTTGCATGTTTGCATAAGCGTTGTGAATTAAATGGCATTTTAGGAAAGGTGAATACATTACAATTAGCGAATTTAGCAGACACTTTACTCCAAATTAAGCAAAGTATATTCAAGTCATTCTGGGCTGAGCTGTGAAGGGGCGTTACAGAGGTCATGCGGTAATGTTTAGTACAGACATAACAAACAAGGTCTGATGACACCACATTCAATTCTAACAGTTACTTTTTCAACAATATGAATTGTACACATAAGGGGCTTATCCCAGACCTCAAGGGGGGGGTTCAGCTCAGGGTCAGCCCCCCCTCTGGGAGAAGATTTCTTACACTTTTTAAGTCAAATAACGTCAGAAAACTATAAACATGTATTTAATGTCTTTGGTGCCAATAAGGCTCCTTTAATCCGCCACATCAAAAAATGTGGACACAAAACACAATACAAACTGTATCTTTACAACTATAGAGTCAAACATAGGATAGACAGAGTTGAACATTTTTTCTTGGTGCACCCAAGGCGCTTTATTGGAACACTTTGTGGTAGCAATTGCTGTGGTACTAGAGAACTTCAACTAGGCAGCGTTTCCTAACTGAAAATGTCCAATCTGCTTTATGAAATCCTTAAGAAACCCTTTTTTGTTACCTGATAGAACAGGGACAAAACTTTACTAAAACTTGCTTATAATACACACAGTTATTAGTTACAGTAGATCTATTATTGTGAATATTAGACCATCTACATGCACATCTGTACCAGATAACCAAGCCCAGAAGGTCTGAGTTACATACTGGCCCTGATGAAAGTCTGAGTTTGACAAATCTGATAGAGAGTACCGACACAGGGGAATACAATTTGTCCCAGCAGAGAATAAATAGATGAATGTCAGAAGGCAAAATGATGGAGAACATATTGGCTCCATTCTGTTACAGCAGCAGTAGATTCCGTGAAATTTACAACAGCCGTGGCACAAATGAAAGATTTAGAGATGTGAATTATTCTGAGCATTAACACCACATCACTCATATGCTACAGTCATATTTAATGTTACACTTATGTTCACATAGAATGGCCAGTAGACATGGTCTTTACACAAACATTGCATATGCATTAGACAGCAATAAACTAAAGTTGTACTTTACATCTTACAAAATGTCAATCCTGAGATTAGATTAAAACATTTTAAATATTGTTTATGTAAATGTAAATGTAAATGTAAATGTTTATGTAGCCTCTTTAAGACAAAATGTAAATGGAACCAGGGATTATATAAATGTATCGAATCTGACTAAATAGCATTAAAGGAGAATAAATTCATGCAAAGTATTTCAAGTTGTTCTCTCTATCCCATTGTTGCTTTTCAGTCGCGGTGCTACATTGTGAATGAGGATGTGTGATATACTGTAAGTGAGAATATGGTGTCAGAATGTCTCCAAAACAGATCTCAATAAATCAACCTTTAAGCCACCGCCATTACGCGTGCGCACACACACACACACACACACACACACACACACACAGAGACTTACACACACACACACGCACACACACACACAGACTTACACACACACACACGCGCACACACACGCACGTGCGCACACATGCACACATACTACATTAAATGCTTAGTAATGCTACATATTATGAACCAAATACAAACCAAACTGTTCCAAATATAGTCAATATAATGCAGTGTGTCAAGGATATGGTCAAGCTCTACATGTTCATTTATAGTAAGAGTCACTTTGTTTCGCGAGATTATATAGAACACAACATCCTCTGTATCTTTTGTCTGCTTCGCTGCCATGTAAATATCTACACGCACCAAAATGTACACACACGTGTTTCTGAAATTCCAGATAATAGTTTGGTGAAAAGTCGTTTACCTCTGATTTGCAATTGCACTTTATTTTGTCTTTTAAGATGGTAGTCAGACCTCACATTCTATGGATCCTGATATGGTGCAGGTGCACGGCCTTGTCTCGTTCACCAGGGAGTCCATTGTCCCAGAGTTTGAATGGTAGGTCAGGTAGTACTCTTGCATCTGAGAGTTAAGGTCCAGCTCCTGCTTGTGGCTTTTTTTCCGTCGTTTGTGGTTGACCGACTGCTGCTGCAGCTGCCTCATGGTGTTGGGGTAGTGTCTCCAAGACACATAGATAACCAGCAGGATCAGTGACAGTGACAAAAAGAGGGCTACGCTGCCCGCAATGATTTTATGAAAGGACATGTGTTCGAACGGGAGCTCCGGAGTAAACGCCGTGGAGGTTTCTTGTGGGGTGGATCCTGTGGACACAGCGAACCCAGTCGCCTCCCTGTTTCTCACACTGGGAGAAACAGGCAGAGAAGTTAATGCTGGGGGCGCTTGGCTTAAGGTACTTGCCGTAGGGGTGGGGGCTGTGGTGTTGACGAGTGGGGTTGACGTCAGTATGAACAGAGCAGTGGTTAGGGCCTCGGTTAACGCGTCGACGCATACCGTGTGGTTCCTCACAACATCCACAACCTTGTCGCCCTGGACCGCTTTGGGACTGCTGCAAATCATGCTGATGTCTTTGACGTCTCTCAGGGTTTTGAGCCAGGCCATAAGGGGGCAGATTCTGGGGCTGCAATCCCAGGAGTTACCTGCCAGGCTGATGGTTGTCAGGGACGTCCACGCTGCCACGGCCTCCGTAGACACACTGCTGAGCTTGTTCGATTCGAGATTGAGTATCTGTAAGTTCGGCATGCACTGGAAAACAGCAGGGTCCAGGGTCTGAATTTCATTCCCAGAAAGGTCTAGTTTCTGTAGTCTAAGCCAGGTCCAAGGCGAGCCCTGATTGATGGATCGTATGCGGTTCCATTGTAAGTAAAGGGACTGGAGGTTTGTTAAACGCGGAAATAGGAAGAAATTAATCCTTGAAAATTGATTGTGCTCTAAATGAAGCTCTTTCAACTTGAACAGGCCCAGGAATGTGGTGCGGGTAAGGCTCCGCAAACGGTTATACCCCAAGTCTAGAAGCTCCAGGCTGCGGCACTCCAAAAACGTGCGAACTAAAATCTGTTTCACGCCATTAGAGCGAAGGAGGAGATTCTGAAGCTTGCGCAAGCCATAGAAATGGCCTGGCTGCAGGGACTGTAGGTGATTGTAGGACAAATCGAGATTGCGCAGGTTGGGAATGGCACTGAATGTGTTATTGTGCAGATGTGTGATCTTGTTGGAACTCAGGATCAGCTCTTTGAGTCTGCGCACACCTTGGAAGGCTAATGCATCTATCACGCTGATGGCATTGTGGTCCAAGTACAGCCAAATAAGCTGATTGAGATGAGCAAACTGGTATGGCAACAGAACCAGCAGGTTGTTGTAACGCAGAGACAGACCTTGGCATCCGGTGGAGATATTTTCTGGGATATCTTGGAAGAGGCCTGATTCACAATAAACAATCTTGCCTTCACAGCGGCAACTTGCGGGACACATCCTCTCCCCCTTGCTGAGCACCAGCAAAACAGCTGCCTGGAGAATAAAACATGATAACCTCCAGTCCCAGATCACAGAACCTGTGGGGGGTAAAGTGTGAGAGAGGAAAATCAAAGAGCAGCACTTTTAAAAGTCTGCTAAAAGATTTACAAATGGGTAGGCTAAAACTTCAGGGTCGTATACATAAATGCTGTAGGGAAGACCAGCTTTAAGTTTGAGTGCGCATTGGGATCTGACGTAGCCTAAAAGACGTGAATCATTCAGCAGGCATAAGCAATAGATTAGGGCTAGGCTATATGTCGAATGAAGACATGTCTATTTATAGGCTACATGCCACCTGAAACAGCGAACTTTAAAATAAGGTAAAAACAGAGCTAATTGCTTAATAAATAACCTCGGAAAACCTCAGCTATGTTTTCAGTAAATTATGTAAACCAATAATAACTTACCCATCGCAAGTGGAGAAGGGTGTAATGTTCTTAAATAAACGGATGAAGATAACATTAAACTGTTTTCATGTGACAGTGAAGTCTTAATTTATTAACCCTTTTGTCTGAGTTCCAGTCCATTCGCTTGAGCATCATTTGTGTCTTCAAATAGCAGAAAAGGCAGCAGCTATAATTCAAGTTTACACAGCATCGCTTAGCGTCCAAAGCTTGATTTCTGTGAAGCCCTTAAAAAATAGGACGCCTTTACACTTGCTTCTTACTTGGAGCCGCTGGTAGTTTTTCCTGCTGCATGCGCAATAATCCGTTTGAGCGCCAGTAGACTGCTTTACAACACTTCGTGTACTCTCTCTTCAGTCTCTTCCCCTCCTCTCTCTATCTCTCTCTCTCTCTCTCTCTCTCTCTCTCCCTCTCTCTCTCTCTCTCTCTCTCTCTCTCTCTCGTTCTCTCTTTCTCTCATACACACACAGGAGCGCGCGCCCGCGCAAACACGCATTTAAAGACATGCTCTCTCTCTCTCTGTCTCTCTCTCTCTCCAAAAGAAGATCATGCGTATAATGATAAATTATTGTAGCCTACTACTGTGTCAATGGCGTATACAAATTTTAAATGTGCAAATATTCGCTTTTGTTGCCCTCCTATAGAAGGCGATTGGCGCTGTTGTAGTCTGTTCTATCACAGCGGTATGGTTTCCGCACTTTCCATCCGTGTAAATATTTGCACATTAATGTCAAGATTAAGTACATGTTTTTTTCTACTGTTAGGAAAACGTTTTAAGAACACTTTGAATTTGAATTCACCACCTAAACTTTCGTAGGCTATAGGGAAATTATGCTACACAAGTTGGTAGCTGGCCTATTGCAGGTATTAAACATTTTTGCGCGCGCACACAAAAACGCGCGCGCGCGCGCGCACACACACACACACACACACATACACACACATACACACACACACACACACACACACACACAAGAACCAAAGACTAGAAGTGAAAATACCCTACAGACTAGTAAAAACTAAATTTTGACATTCAGAATCAAACTCGGAAATCAAAATTCTGGACTGGTGGTCTGTATTACATTGTTTATAATTCAGTGTGTATTATCAATCTAATTTCAAAAAGGATATCCCATTACACTAATTGTCAAAATCAGTATGCCTATAGGCTTGTCAACTGGTCACACTCTATAAACCTGGGACACATAAGTCACCAAATATTTAATTTAATGTGTTTTAAACTGAACAGCTTTGGTATCTTGCCAACAAATCTAAATATATCCCCAAAAAAATTATGAAATGAGAAATTCTGCGTCATGAGACACAGTATTGTCCACAAGGGCAACAACATGGCATTTCATTTAAATGTTATTGGTGCGTGTGACCATAGCCTATTACATATTGGTTTGCAATTCAAAATGAGAAAGGGCTGGGGGAAATCTCTCAGCAGGGTGGAGTGTAACTGGGTCAGATTGGAAAGCATGGGCTTTGCATGGTGCAGCAGGTGCACCAATATTATTCAGTTTAGGTATCTATATATCATTATTATAGTGCTGGACAGTCCAGGGACAGAAAACAGCAGCCAACCACATTAAGCGACACATTAACAGACCATGGCTTTTGTTGATGGTTGGGTCGTTTACTGTGGTAATGAGGATGGTGTTGATAACCTTGACAGACGAGAGCAGAGAGAGGGAGCAGTTTTATACCACGATTTATTAGACACATGTATACCCACAAAAAGCTCACTGAACGTATGATAAGACCTATATAAAAGGCTTATGAAGTTACATTTTTTCATTTTAGCTAAAATATTATCATTTTGGGGCAGCAAGTAGATCATTTTAATTTTCTTTTATAATTTTACTGGTATTTCTATTATTAAAAAAATAAAAAATAATAATAATAATATATATATATATCGGGATAAAGATTTGAAAATGTTTGTCTTCAAACTACGCAGAAGAATAATAATTAATAATTTATTCGACATGTAAAATATAAACATAAGAATCACTGCGACGCCCCATGAACGTCGCTGCGCCTTGCGTCATTGCGTTCAAGGCGCTGCC
>JAODLI010006672.1:0-27798 GCA_027575585.1 Percopsis omiscomaycus | reverse complement strand
GCCTCCCTTGCTAACACGTCCGCCTCCCACGCCGGGGATCCGGGTTCGAGTCCGGTGCGGGACTCGACCGGTTACATAAACACAGTAACCTACTGCCAGTCGTTATTTAGATGTTTGATTATAGTGTCTATAAACAGTGTCTCCATAAAGTACTGCTGCTATACTCTATGCTTATCACAACAGCCTGCTGTGTCTTTCATTACTCTGTAACACCAATTTAATGTGGATGTGAACATATCAAGACAGAAGAAAATTATAACTTTGTTCTGAATAATATAGTCAGTAAGTTAATTTTACATTATTAGGATGCTGGAAACATGATATGCAGATCATAATCCCTGGCTCACAATGCAGCAGTGAGTCACAGCACATCTCTAGTTGCCTAGGCTGAATGTCACAAACAATGAAGGTAATGGAGTTGTTCCCATGGTAAAAATGTGAACAAAGCACTACGTTTTGGAGATATATTCATATTAATGAGCCACTGACTGCTGATTGGCCAATGTGAAAACTGCAACTTTTTGTGAAGTTTAGGAAAGGGTAAACAGACAGCAGTATTAATTCCAAAACTAGGTCAAACCTGTTTTGTTTAACCCCCCTACATACATCCCATGACCTAAGTTTATTCTTTAAATCTACCTAACTACATAGCTGTGTTACAACGCATATAATAAGACTGACATTTTCTGACCTAGTCAACACAGTAAATGTCAACACACATTAATCATGATAGACGTGGCATGTCATCGTGGTAGTTAAATTGAGTTCACTTCACTCAACATGGAACTTTAGTAACAGAGTTTACATAAAATGATATTGCATATGAGATGTGCTATTTTTGTGTAATGCAAAAGTTTCTGATTACTGTCAGTCGTGGAATAAGGTCTTTTCTATGAAGTGACATAACTGATGAAAGTTAGTTATACTTTAACGGCCCTTAAGAAATTTCTCTCCAGTTGACGCATCCCCAGTGGAAAGCTACAGTGCACTGCTTTGGGGCCAACTGGCCAACTCCAGTTTACTAGCATTAGAACTGTCACTGGTAGTAGTATTAACCTGATGCTTGGCATTTGGTGTGGGGGAAACCAATGTGAACACAAGAATATGCACACTCTAGAGATAGGCCCAGGTGGCAAAATAGGTCTGTTTTTGTTTGCGTCATGTCTGCTTTGTGCCTGTTTCCAATTATGTGTATTGGAGAAATATGGATCCTACATGATAATGAAAATGCCTAGAGGTAAGAGACTGTTAAGTTAACCTATTTGCATTGAAACATTATTTTTCAATAACAAGAAAGTCTTGTGATGCTTGTACAACAGAAACAGTTTAATGTAAATTTCAAGGTGCAATACTTTTCAGAAGTAACGATAGACAAGAAAATAAACCTGTTCTGGCACCAATAGACAAAGTGAGAAAACTTTCAGCTTTTCTGTTCTCCCATTAATATCAGCAGAGACACACAAAGCATACACAAAGTACATTTTAAATGTGCAAATGTGTAAAATCCAATGAATCTATAACACCACATATGTTCAATTATTGTGTTTTGGTTTTTAATGATAGATTTTGGAATAGTATTTTTAGTTGTACTAAAATCTTATTATTGTGTAATTAAAAAAAAGAAATGAAAACCATTCAAAAAAGGAGCTTTGGAAATCTCTGCATTAACATTAATTAAAGCATTTTTAAGGCCATTGGTTATTCACACACAGACACTCATAGATTGTAAAATAAATAAAGAGGACTAGAGTCTATTCTTTCAATGGGTACACACAAAGGTGTGCCACAGTGCGGTCTAGTGGGTAATACAATAGAAAAATATACCATCCTAAGTAGTCATTCTATACTATTCGCTAGAGTTTTTCCTTCTACAACAGTGAGACACATTGATCACGCTGGATGAGTGTGAGCTGTCTTACACATGCATGTGTATAATCTAGGTCACACTGTAGAGCAGTTCATCTGAATCCTTCAATTGATTAGATACACTCAAGCCTTGCAAAACCTATGTCAGTTACTTTTGAAAGTGTTTTATAACCTGTATGGATTTTTGTGCTACCCAGATTTGTGCTTGCCTTATACTGTAAATCTAATAATAATTGAATGACTTTAGAGAGACAGGAAAGGTGCCGCTGGTTCAGAACAGAAATATGTGGGAAAATAGGAGACACAAAACTGAACGGGTCATGGGATAAGGGTTAGAGGATTAAGTAAAGGATTGAAAGGCCACAAGCTAGTGATGAAGAATATAGTTTCTGAGTACAGGCAGGACTTAGTGTTCCTTCAAGTAACAGATGCTATGTTCAACAGAGAATGTAATGGAATATGATAAGACAACTTGTAAAGTTACCAGTGTCTGTGAAATGAAAAGACAAAACATCAAAACATCAATAATGCTAAAAATAAATACATGTATATCATATTAGGTTTAGAAGCCTGTGAAAAGCAAATGAATAAGATTAACTGAAATCCACATGACTACAGTCTGAGTTTTAAGGGGGGGGGGGGGGGGGACAAAGAGAAAGATGGTGATAGCTGCTGAAATTAGACATACATGGGTGCCTTTATATCTAAACATTTATGTTATTCACAAAAAAACATGAAACATTTGTTTGAAGTAATATGTTTGCCTAAAGTCAAAAGTTCATTAAGTAATTCTCACTAGCAATAAATGCTGATTCTCCTGCCCACTGTGTTATATCATTTTTTAAATCCCTCACCGAGTACTTGACCAATGTGTAACAACAAAGCACCATATTGCAAACAAATTTGAGTTTTGACAAACTGTATAAGAGGGACAAAATTAGCTTACATCACTAGAAACAATACAAGAAAGGATGCAGTGGTTTCAAAGGATATACCATTATTGGATGCTGGCAGTTTAAAAAGGACAGTAATAAAGCTCTCTACATTCCAGTAGTACAAGATATACAATTATGCTTCACAACAAAACAAAGAGTGCGCATCCCATCCTATGTGCTTACATATGCAGAGTAAAAGATGGGAGACTCGCGGCAGTACATAGTGTCAGACCACTCACACAATAAACAGAGTGAGATATAGACAGTTATTTTACATTATAAGAGTAGACAGATGATATAGGCCCACTGCACAATGACAACGGCTACTCACACATCATCTCCTGTCCAGATGCCCCTCAACTGAGGCAGTAGAGGGTGTGATGTGATGGGCAGAGGCATCCACTCGTCCATCTGGCTGGACAGGCTGTACTGTCTCTACCAGGCTGCCACTTGGTAGCACCACATACCTGGCAGCCATGTCTTTGGGCTGCAGGTCACGCAAGCCCTCCTTGCTGTGCCAAATCCCATAGCCAAAATACACACATACACCTAGGGAAGACAAAGCACTCAGTACCAATATCTCAGCCATTTAGGAACAGTCTATCATAACAGAAAATAATTAAACCACCACTGCTCTTGCCAGTTTTTTTAAGAGGCCAATATTCTGTCAACTTATTTGCTCAGTGTTGTAGAACCGGTATGTTTGGATGGTTTACTTAAATAGGTCTCAAGATAACAAAGCCCAGTGATCCTCTAGTCTAGTGTAAGATCCTCTTTTTGCAAATACCTTTATTCTGTTTTGGTATAGTGGAAAAGATATTAAAATATATGACTAAGAAGAAAATATAGGATCAACGCAACATTTGTTAATCGTTAGTAACACTATCCACAGATTACACAGAAACAAGGTACTATGCAAACATTAAATTTGCAAGAGCATCTTCCAGAACCGTGGAAAGCAAAGTAGCAAAGTGGTTTTGTATTTACACATTTTAAATAACTTGTAGAACCTCCTTACCTATAGCGATCCATACGGCAAAACGAATCCACGTATAAGCACTGAGTTTCAGCATCAGGCAAACATTCAAGAGGATACTCATACCTGGAACCAGTGGAACCAGTGGCACCTAAAAGTGTAAACATAAAAAAAAAGATCATGTTAGATAGTGATTTGCCATCTAACATGATTTGCATTAATATGCGCCATCTGCCAAATCACACATTTAAGAATCAAGTGTGTGTACCTGGAAGGTTTTGGTGTTGGTTTGAGGCTCATGAACCCATATGAGTGCCAGGCTGGTGACGTAAGCCAAGATAAATACCACCAGCAGCAATGTGAAGCTCCAGATAGGCAGCTGCAGCTGTGTTGTTCCAAACTCCACCACAACACAAAGCGACACTGAGCTCACCATTAGAGCTAGCACAGAGAAGGCTACCACCTCGCCTGGTTCAAAATTCCCTAGCAGCCTTCCCAGGTACGGTTCCCAGCAAGCTTTCAGCTGGCCCACGCCACGGCACACCCTTATCTTCTGCCTCTCCACCAACTGGAGCTTGTCAGAGAAAGACTCATATTCTTTCATTTCCCCAGTGTCCTCAGTTATGGTCTGAGACTCAGAGGCAGCAGGGGAGGGCTCAGCATTAGGGTTGGGAGATGTGGCAGATGTTCCCTTGGAGCTGCTTTTATCAGGCTGGAAACGGAGCACGATTACACTGGCTGCTACGAAGGTGTAGGCCAGGAGGGTGCCGATGGACAGGAACTGGACCAGAGCCTCCAGGTCAAAGAGGAGGGCCATGACAGCCATGAGGAATCCAAACACCAGAATAGCGTTTACTGGGACTTTAGTGACGGGATTGATTCTAGCAAAAACGGCGAAAAATAGGCCGTCCTCTGCCATGGCATAAACAATCCGGGGGAGGGAGAACAGGTTGCTGAGCAGCACGGTGTTCATTGCTAGAAAGAGAACAGAGAACAGTTAATCATTACTATGACATTTAATCAATACACATTACTCTGCAATCATTACAGTACTGCATTACAGTACCAACGACTATATGTTCTATAAGGGAAAGTAAAGTGCTACTCACCGCAAATGGAACCAATCGCCACAATAATTCCAGCCCAACTGTACCCACGACGAAAAAAAGCATCCGAGAGAGCCGAGTTGGGGTCCAGTGTGTGCCAGGGTACCATGAGCGTGAGAACTGTGGACACCAGAATGTAGGCTGTTGCGGCTAGAGCAAGCGAGATGGCTGTGGCAATGGGAATTGCTTTCTGTGGGTTCTTGGCCTCCTCACTTGATGAGGCAATCACATCAAATCCCACAAATGCGTAGAAACAAGTGGCTGACCCTGCCATTATTCCAGAAAACCCAAATGGGGAAAAACCTCCTTCTTTCTGGCTCCAGTTGACTGGCTCGGCCAGTATAAAACCAAAGACGAGGATGAAGGCTATAACACACATGCTAACAGCAGAGAAGATGTGGTTAAGGTAAGAGGACACCTGAACTCCAAAGGATATAAAGAAAGTTGCAACTATTAGAATCCCAGCAGCAAGCAGGTCAGGGTAATGGGCCAGTATTGGCACATTCCACTGCATAATGTGTGTCTGAGTGAAGTTCTGTATAGAGTGATGAAATATGGAGTCTAAGTAGCCACTCCACGCACGTGCCACTGCAGCGCCACCAATCATATTCTCCAAAATCACATTCCAGCCAATGAGAAAGGCCCATATTTCTCCTACAGAGACATAGGTGAACATGTAGGCAGATCCTGTTTTGGGAATGCGTGCCCCAAACTCCGCGTAACAAAACGCTGCCAATAAGGAGGCAATAGCTGCAAAAAGGTAGGATATGATGACAGCAGGTCCTGCCTTGTCCTTGGCTACAGTTCCGGTCAGGACATACAGCCCGGAGCCCACCATCCCTCCAACGCCCAGCAGCGTCAGGTCCAAGGTGGACAGGCACCGTTTCATTGACGTTGCCATCATATCATCATCAAGTGTCTTGAGTCGGTTCAGCCGTTGACAAAGGCGCACCGCTGGTGCACACCCGCTCGTGCAGGTTGCCATAGCTACAGGGTTAGAGATGGCTGCTGCACAGGATGGTATTGCAACACTCACAATGGATCCATTCCTGTTCTATAAAGCTGTCCTGTAAGGAAAAGACAATTAGACACAAACACAATATAGCGCCAACATTGTGTTTATATATATTTTAACAAAAATCCTTATAACAACTGGCATTGTTGTTAGCAGGCAGACAGACAGACAGACAGACAGACAGACAGACAGATGAACCAATGGACCATTATATAGGCTAGGCCTAAAACCAAATTGATGAATATGCAGGTGCGCAAGTGTTAGTGAAGGCCGTAGACATATAGTCTCTCGCGTAATACTTGGTTGAACAAGCATCAATCCTTACATTTTATCCCATCCCTTTCCCTGTTTTGCATTGAGCAAATGTTATGTTCGAGTTCGAGCAGGACGACCGACAACCTAGTACAGAGCCTACATCCTCTTGTTCGGGATGCAACATCGGACGGCTGCGCCAGATGGCAGATGGCGACTTGGTGCCTCTATGGTTACGTAATGCGTTATTTCCCCAGTAGAATTATAACTATTGCCGCAAACTAACACGACCACATAGCCTACGCTACATATTCCCTATTTATCATCCGCACTGGCTTGTAACGTGAAGAGGATCGACGAATAATTGAATAAAGAAATATTGTCTTATTAATTATTTACAATCTAAAATATTAGGGTGCGGAAAATATGAGCATTTCCTTCATCACAATAATCATTGAGTATACGAAATATGTAATTTGAGCTTAAATTCTGACATTCTGTTCATTTATGTCGAAAATACGTCCGCCTAAATATTTCCAATGACCACAAGAACACAACCGGTATGAAATAATATACAATCGTAATCGCTTTACCGTTATTATTTCGCACATCCGTGTTGTAGATCAAGGTCTAGTAGTCAAAGGGAGCCGGGCAGCACTATCTGATCGTGTAGAAAGGTGCGTCTAAACCATGATGCACGGAACACAGGAGAGCAGCGCTGGTTCTTTAAAGTCACAGTGACGTTACAAACCTTGGCGACAAGGCGGCCACTCTTTTTAACGTTTCTAAGCAGGCGTATTGGTCCCAGGTGGTTTCAAGTTAGATGGCCGATCGAAATGAACGCTGATGTATGCTTCTTCGTCGAATCGACGCAGCGCTGAAGCATAAGTCTACCACGGCCATCAACTGCCGATTAGGCGCTAATGGCCCTGCTCACCCCTCCATCGTTATTAGTGCGCTGATCCACTCTATTCTACTTGTAAGCCTATAATAAATAAGTAAGCACAGCCTGGGGGCGACTATTATAAACAGAGCTACTAACATCTCTACGATGTGATGGGAACTAGGAAAGTGTTTTAAAATACATGTTTTACAAAACATAAATTAGTCCATCACTTTTGTAAGTTTTATTTCATGAAAACAATAAGTAACATTAACACTGCTATTAAAAGGTCAACATGTTCAAAAAGAATTCAAAAACAAATGTAAAGCAGTGCAGTATTTTCTGCTGTCTTGACAGCTCAATGAGAAATAAACCATCCAATACCTGGGATGTCACAGCATCGTTCCTTCCAAAAGCAAAATTATCCACAGTGATCTCCATGAGACAGATCCCCTATGGCACTTGTTCCAGGGCTCCAGTCTCACTGACCACTTACTGTGACCACCAGAAATTCTCCGTTTCACATTCAAAGAAACAAATGTTAAATTACACTGTGTGTAATACCCCTGAGTGCTCTAACAAAGTCTTATGCTATAGCCCAGATCATGACACATTTACTAGTATTGTCTTATTCTATTCATACCAACAATCCCCAATTGGCAGTTTACGAGGTTGAGAATTACACTGAAAATGAAAGCAACCCCAAATTTTCCATGTGTTACTTCTCAAACCACAGTAGGAATGATGCCACATTGTATGACAGCCTGGCTGTCGGCAGGACTAACCTGAACCACTAAGGCCATTACTAATTTAATATTTAGGCCTTTTTATCAATAGCTTCCCAGCTGTGACTCTTTCTGTTGAAGCTTGAGGATCAGCTCAAGTAGGTTCATCTGCATTGTGAGCTCCTGGAATGACATGGGAAGATGAAACCTTAGCGCCATGACAGTTAGGATGTCCAGTGCCATCTGCTGGACATTTATCTAAATAACACTTCTCTATGGATGCTGCTATTGGCGATGCCATACATCTAGGATGTGGAGATTAACCTGAGGATTAGTGGTGATGTAGAACCCAGGAACCCCAGCCTTCTCCAGTGTGTTCTGCTGGTCTATCACTTTTTGGTCCATTTCAGCCACAATCTTCTTGTCCATCATTCTTTGCTCCTCTCGCACACGACTTTCCAGAGCCTGGCAATACACATATTTATAAACTACAACCTTGAACTTTGCAGTTCCATAGCAACACCAATGGTAAATGACATAAAAATCGCACAGTAGCCTATTTACTATATGTGTGATGTCAATTTGAGATAGTTGCTTTATAAAGAACCAGAAAGCAATGCAGATAGGTGCTGATAAGATGTTTCATACAAACGCCACCAACCGAATGTCAAATAAGTATTTCACATTTTTGTCCACTCTTGTAAAAAGTTGGTGTGTTAACACGTCAGGCAAAGTGTCAATAAACAGAATTCAGTGACAACAACCTCAAATATTCATAAACAAATAAATGTCAGTTTCATGTATATTTATCTGTGATTATAATACAATAATGATTCAAACTGCCCATTTGCAACTCTAACTGGTCTACCAGAAAGAATACCATGTGGTGTTTTGTTACAAAAGAATCACTTACTACTTGTGTTATCACAGCACTGGAAAGTAATAGATTGGAGCTTACATAAAATAATCACTATCCAATATCGTACCTCTACCTCCCCTTGTTGGTTGGTTTTGAGAAGTGCAAGATTGTGAGACTTGCAAACCAACAGGGCCTCTTTGTGTTTCCTTGTCAAATCCTGCTTGAGCGCTTAGCATCAGAGAAGCGAAAGAAGAGAAAACACTCAATAAATATACAGCTTACAACCCTAACACATTTCCAAATTAATGTGTACTACATTATACATTGTATTATGTGTTATATAAGAAAGAAGAAAAACCTTGATGTTCACAGTGCAGCTTTTGTCTCTGGTTATAGAGATTCCTCTCGGTCAGATGTTGAATGTCCAAAAGTCCTTGAACTATTTCATAAACCGTTCCATCTATGAGTGCCAAGGCCAGGTCACTTAGCGTGTTGTAGGATAAGCGCTGCTGGAAAGAGCTTTTAATGACATTTAGTATTTAGTAGTAATGTAGGTAAGGCATTCAACATGTACAAACACGTAAAACATATTTATCCCGGTTTTTTAATGAATGAATTGCTAATATAGGCTAATGCTAGCTCCTCTAGAGTTCTAGAGTCACCTGGGTAAATCTTTGACGAGTGTTTGCAGTTCAGATAATAGGTAGTAATGTCTCTCTTGTTGTTTGGTAGAATCACCCTGTCCAACAGTGACTCCAGGGTAAACATCCATCTTCTAGTAGAACGAAAAATAAAACTTCGAATGGACGATTCTCAAAAACAAAAGCACACAATTTATAAGCTGAATTTCAATTGCTTATGAATATGATAACTATACAATGATTGTACACTTTGTACAAATGTTACTGCATGTGTTTACTTTAGGATGAAGCTTAGGATTTCGAAAATACGTTGTCTATAACAAGAGGACCCTGACCTGGTATCTCTCTTGATGCCTGTCTGAAATGCATTTCTCCTCCAGCTAAAGAATATTTTTATTCGAAAATCTATAGGCCCACTGACGTGCAACTTCCATGTTAATGTACGAACTGAAAATATTGTTTTTGTTGTTCACTTTTGACTGACTTTAGTTTAAAAAACACACACACACACACAGCTAAATTATCCTATATATTCTGGGCATGCCAGCCGCCGCAATGGAATATAACGAAATGAAGCGCATTAAGAAAGCATTGATATGCGAGCATTCTACTGCGAAACGTTGTAGATTTGTACACCGGTTGCTTTCTGGTGTTCTGTAGTCTACACTGTATACGCCTGCACCAAAGACTGTATAAATAAAGGCCTGCACCGACGCACTGGATTTTCCATTAACTTCAGGGATGTGCATGCGCGGCACATACAAAAATATATTACTTACCCGTTTCACCCTGTATGCTGTATGCAGGGCCACTAGCACTTCAGCGGGGGAATGGGAGTGGTTGACGTAAGACAGAATAGTTGTTTCTTTTGTCCTCCAAACTTTCAACTTTCTTGATCAAACCAATGTTAGGTGCTCAAGATAAGTCATGTGAAAACCCTTCAGCGGATTTTTACCGTTTTAGAAAAGGATAAATAGTTACAATGACTCGAATATTATGTAATTTCGATTTATTTACATAAACAAGTGAGCAGCTTTCAAGGTTCAGCTTGACTTTACACGGAGACATTATAGAAGAGATAGACCACTTGAAGAATACTGAATAGAACTCGGAGAAGTTCGTAACGCCAAAGATGGCGGTTGGATGCACATATCCTGCCTTCCCCCCCAAAGTTCTTTTAGGGCAACATTGTGTTTCATCGTGATTTATAAAGGAAAACCAGCGTGGAATGTGCGTTTTATGAATCCGTTTTATGAATCAGAATAGTTCTGTGTTTCATGCATATGCAAAAAAATGTAAGTGAATTCTACAGTTTTATATATGAGGCCCCTGGTTTTGTTAGCTCAAAATAACCAGCATGGCTTCCGAGTGGCCAGACTTGTCTATAAGGACTTTGCTTCAAATAGGCTAGACTCTCTCATGCATGCCTGACCATCCTCCTGAGGCAAATACTTCCTTAAATTCAGTCCAAGTGAATATAAGATCATTTATGAATCTGCAGTGACAGCTGTAGTCATGGATTGTTTATTCGTAGACCTAATATAACTAAAATAATAATGCCTAATCCATTCCATACATTATAAGATTGAAATAATAAATCAAACAATTAAGCAATTTTCAACAAAAGTGCACAGTTAATTCGATACTGGGTTTTGCAAGTTTATTTGACAATCTGTTTTTGTATGGTTGAAAAAGGAAAATTTCAGCAGGGGCACCAACTTTGACTATACGCCGTCCCACTCCTGTGTTAGTTCACAGTTCCATTGAGCAGGCAGGACTCATAAGTGGGCACCATGTACTTTATGTTGATGAAGGCGTCTTCTCCGCCGTAGCGCTCCAGGACGTTCAGGGTCTCCTGGACTAGGTCGCCCACGCCATCTCTCTGTAGGTTCTTGAACTGGTTGAAGATGGGCAGGATCTGGCGGAAGTAAGGTACCAGGGCAATGCCCACCTCGTCAGCAGACACCACCAGGTGCTGCAGTGCCTTCATGGTGGTGGACATCACCTGGCGATAATGCAATATTGATAGTGTTGATAATATAGTGACAGTGAATCAAACACAGGATATAAAACACCAAAGGTGCATGTTTTTAAATTAGTTTTAAAAAGGGGCACCAACTTTGTAATCAAAATATGATTACCTGTAATCAAAATATGATTACTATATTTCTATTTTGCTAAATTCATTATTATGAATCAATTATTTTGCCTAGTATTGACATTTACTTTTTTAAATAATTTACTGTATCGATTTGTTTTGCATGTTGACTTCACCGTCTATTCACAAGACAGGCCTGCACTCAGTTTCACACATTTCAGAAATTACTGGTCTACCAGAAAGAATAACCAAATGAGCAAGGTAAATATTATATATAGTTTGTGAGCAAAATGTATAATCTGCAATAAAATGTAAATTAAAAATGTTCTATGTTGTCTACGTTGACCTTTCCGGCGTGGGGGCGCTGTACATGTGCAGTTCGCTCCTTTTCAGTACAAGAGCTTGGTTCAGCATTTATCTGAATGCTGCCGATTTACACACCACCAACCACTGGGGTGGCAACAGAGCGAGAATAAAAGGTGCCAGAATGAGTTGTTGAGCACAGCGTTGAAGGAGATGGAGAGTGCTATTTAGCTAGCTAGAATGGAGACGAAAAAGTCACAAAAAATAACGTCTTTTGTGAGAAGAACATGGCAAGAGAATCTCAGAGTCAAAGAGCTTGGACCTGATCAGCTTGACATCCTAAGAAAATATACTCTGTCGTTTTCAAGAAGCTGATATAGTAAGAAGAAGGCTTGGCTAACTGCTAACCAATGCTTTATTTTGCTTTGCCTGCCTTATTTTTCAAACGACAGGATTAGATCCAGCATGGATTCAGAGAGTATTGTAAGATATAAAGCACATATCAGAAAAAACAACAACAAAAGCAAACAAACTAGGGTCCACATGGAAAATGCAATACGACTAGCCATGTTTGGGAAAGTAAACATAGCTGCTCAGCTTGAAACAGGCTACAGGATAGGGATCCATAAGCATAATGAGGAGGCAAAACAAAAACAGGCACTGTGTCAAGTTCTGTGGTGCCTTTGAGCTAGCCCTACGTGGCTATGATGAAAGCGAAAGCTCAGATTGGTGGATTTTGTAGCATCACTAGATGTAGTTCTACAAGCGCATCTGCAGACTGCTACTGTCTAAGACAGTACAGAACAAAGTACTTGACTGTATGCTCTCAGTTTTGAGGGAGTGCATCATTGAAGAAATCAGGAGTGCAGACTTTGTCTCCATCCAGGCTGATGAAACAACAGACATTTCCACTCAGCTGGTGCTTGTGATCCGCTACACTGACAAAGCAAGCCATGATGTGCAAGAGAAGTGTTTGGAGATTATACCTCTCCAGAGTGCCACAGCACTTCTGGATAGGTTGAGCTCCTTTCTCCCTGATGACCAGAAGAGCAAGCTAATTTCCCAGGCATATGATAGTGCAGGTGCAAGGAGCCACCGGTGGTGTGCAGAAGAAGGTGCAAGATGTGTATGTGAACGCCCACTATGTCCACTCACTGCTATGCTCACCGATGAGGTTAAAACCTCATAATGCAGCAGGTGACATCTCACATCTCAAGAGTTAGTCAGTTCTTCTCTGACCTGGCTGGATTCTATGGGGGGTTTTCAGGATCTTCCAACAGAACCAGCGTGCTTGATAGAGTGGTGGCACACAGAATCCCAAGAGCAAGCACAGTAGTTACCATGCTGTGAACACTGTGTTTGAGAACAAAGGTGACCTCCTCCAGTATTTTGAAACCATCATGGACTCAGGCGTGTTTGATCCTACCACTATGCTGCTAAGCTGGAGGGTTTGTGATGCTACTGGAGGATGATAATTTCAGCTTCTTCCTTCCTGGAACTGTTCCATCACATCATGCTTCATGTGGACATTCTCTACAGCCAGCTCCAGAAGCGAACAATCGACTCAATCTTTGTCCAGGGAATCAGTTCACAGACAATGTGCAAAAGATCAGGTAAATTAATGTTATGCTGTTTAATATTACTGATATTGTGTTAATGTCTATGATGCTTGAACAACTTAACTATGTACAATTTCTGGTTATTTTACCTGGCAACTAAAGCTTAACCTTTCTCTTCTGGTTCTGTTCAGAGTTTCCCTCCCTACACTCTGTGGAGAACATAGCAGCAGTGTATCTCAGCAGCATCTGGGCAGGAAACGACGCACACTGGGCCCAGGTGAACTTCAGAGGGTAACTACAGAGGTGAGATAGAAGCTAAATGTATCGTAGTAGTGCTGTATTGTGCATATAACACGCGTGGGCAACACGCCTTAAAGTAGGCCCTATATATATAAAAATAAATGAGACTGAGAAACAATAGACCTCCACAGACCATAAGACACCCTGACTGACTGACTGACTGACTGTTGACTCAACACAGCAAGTTGGCTGTTGGTCAACCCATCTTGCTAGGTTAAATGGTCAACCCAACTGGGGTTGAATCCATTTAGCATGTGTGTGTTTCTATATTTACTCAGTATTTTTTTAGTGTCAAATTAGCAATTACCTTTAGCAAAATTGATATTTTGCAGTAGGCTACGATGATAAATGCTTGGAATTACAACTATTCAGAATTAGGAGCACCCAGTGTAGCTAATCAGGCTAGTGTCAGTTAGGCCATATTATGATAATGGAATAATCGATACTTTCCACAGAGCCGTAGCCCAAGTTACCTGGCGTCTCTTTGTGTTCAGCGCCTTCTTGATAGGCATGATGAGCTGCGGCACCACGGGCAAGATTTTAGAGCCCCCGTGCTTTAGCATCTCGTGTACGCCCTGGCGCGCGAGCAGCTCGTACGGATGGGCGGTCTCACTCAGGCCGTCAAAGAATAGCGGCAAGTAGTGGTGGTAGTCCAGATCCTTTACGTCTACACGCCATCTGATAGGGCTGTCTCGCGGCGTGTGCGTCAGAGACACCGGCAGGTCCCCGCGGTCGTAGAACAAGCGGAAGGCTGACGATTTGGTGGGACGCTCCCGAAAGATCCCCGTCTGTGGTGGTCCAATTACTATTGTGTTCTTCATGGTGGACTTGACGGTAAAACCTTCCGCCAGCAGCTTCTTGTCTCTGTAATCATCCATGCGTTCACGACGTGACAACATGAACAGTTAAAACGTTTAGAACAAACCTACAACAGCAACAACAGCGATTTGGTGCCTTTAGATTGGGTTGTTATGGTAGTAGAGAGGACGCTTCGCATGTTGCCTGGGTTACTTTTTTTTTTTTTTAGAAACTTTATTGATGTAATAGTATCGTCACAGTCAAAAATGTCATAGGACTAAACGAATAGTCCACAATGTCAGATAATTATTAATTATTTACAAGTTCTGACTGTTGTCTTTTTTAGTTTTAATCCTTTACGAGTTACAATGTTTCCATACAGGTGTAACACCAAATTCTGTGACCTTTTTACGCAATCAGCGTATACTGTATAATTAAGGTGAATTCCGTGCGGACAGTTTAATAATGTTTTTTTTCACATAATGAAGGCTTATGTAGGGCGTTATGAAACGTGGACGATATCGCGGACTTTGACAATAAAAATGGAATCAGCTGTTAAATCACGCAATGTGGCGGAATGCGGCCAAAATGTGCCATTTATAAAAATCTACGTTTTCCATAGCATTATAAGTGTCAGCACTTACAGCACTTAAGCCAAACTTAGGCCTACTGCTATGTTTTGTTTTAATTTTCGTGTCATTTATGAAGAGCCTGCTTATAACTGTACTTATCTTATTGTCAGTGCACTAAATGAAAACCAAAGATGTGACGGAGGGGGCAGGCAGTCAAGTCCAGTGTCCATAGACATCAGAAGGATTTGGTGTCTATGCCTTCTTCAGCCCATCAAGATCTAAAATATATCCTATCCATTCTAGGCGATATGCAGTACTTAGATGGGTCCGCCAGATGGTGCATGTTGACAATAAAGTAGCGGTCATTGGATATGATCTGAATGTGAGATGTGCTACAACATTTGTTAAGATATCTAAAAAGGGTAATTAGGTCAAATTAACACGGAATAAGGATATTTTCTTTCAACCAACAAAAATATCAAGATGCTAGACTTCAAGGAGATCACATCATTTAATTAATGTTGTAGATTATTTGACCAACGGATAGAGTTCTGAAAATATATTAGGCATTAGTAGGCATTAGCCTAACCAATTTCATCTATGTAAAGACAGGATAAAAAGACGGGCAACTCCACTCTCATAACCTATTGGACTGCTATTGCGCACGACTGGTGGGCTGTGCGCCGTCACGCGCGAAGGTGCCATGAAATGAAGAAAACTCAATTGCGGGGAAGAAGATCACTATTTCAAGGACGGATGGGTACATACCAGAATTTGATGAATAGATATCTTGATTAAAATGGCCAAAAATACATCTCTTTATTTTCGAATTGTCGAAGGAAGGAACCTCCCAGCCAAAGACGTGTAAGTAATTTTTCATTTCCATGGTTGTCATGGTTTTTATATCTTGGAACATTCATCTAAACATCTAACGTGCAAATTGTGTCTTAGACCAACAGCAACATCCACCTGTTGCCATGGATGCTCTTAGTTAAATAAGAAGGCTGTCGATTGTTCTTGCAAGTTGTCTAATCGCTTAAGGGGAATTTAAGTCAAGCTGCCCAAACTTGAACCATGCTTATTATCAAAAACGCCGCAAACTCAAGCTTTTCAATAATCGCCGTTTATCTTTTTACCTTAAAGTAAGATGTCAACTCTTGTTATCTTATTTCTGATCTCCAAGCTCCGGGACCAGTGATCCATACTGCATTGTAAAAGTTGACAATGAAGTTGTGGCAAGGTGAGTTACAATCTGTCTGATATAAATATATGCGCACATCTTATATTCTGCATTCAATGTTGCTTATTATGACTGTATACAAAATGTATAACCCCATATAGCCTACCTTTGTAGACCTGTTTATCCAACCAAATACATTCAGCAAATATTAATATATTCTAAAGATTTATTTAAATGTGCCCCCACTAGTTTATGTGATTAGGGTGGTTGTTCTCACAGTATGAGCCCCCAGAACACAGACAACCTGATACTGGGTTGGCCTTTAACAACCACAGGTAACCATGGAGAGGCTGCATTAATTATTGGAGGGATCCTCCATTGTAAGCTGCACGTGAAATTGTTGGAAATTAAGGTTGAAGTAGTGTGTCCATTTAGTGTGTTTTCCATTTTCAGTTATTTATAGGACAATTATTCATCTGCAAACTTACTGCATAGGCACCTAGTTATTCATACATAATTCATACTTAATGTGGTGGTTTGACAGACGGGTGAACTAGGATGTTGAAAATCATAATGCTAAAGATACCATTACCCATTTAGAATAGACTTGGCAGTTGAGACCTATGGACTACAGGTGTCAAAATGCAACTTTCATCAAATGTATCTACTGGCAAACCATTATTTGTGACTGATGACACTGTTGCTTCTAAATGCAAAATGTTATGCATGCATGTTAACAAGTAAAAATCTTTATAGCATCCATTGTAAGAATTTATTTTTCAGGACGGCCACAATATGGAAAAACCTTAATCCTTTCTGGGGTGAAGAGTACACACTGCACCTTCCAATGGGATTCCATTCGCTCTCCTTTTATGTCATGGATGAGGACACAATTGGGTAATATTGTTGCACTATGTCAAAATTATTTGAAGGTAACCTGTCACATTTTCTCCTAGAACTTTCTGAATGATGCCTGTCTGGTCACTCAGTGTTTACTTGACTCATGTGCTGATATACTGTACACGTCATGTAGAGTTTGCTGTTTGGACTGCTTTGAATAAACAAACATCTGGCACATGGTACCCAGACTGTATAAGGAAGGTCTTAAGTCCAACAGCACCTATATTTTCTTTAAATGTAACAGTTTACATTATACTAAATACATATGCTGTAGACTATATTGGAATTTCTTTTCTTGTTTTCTTCTATTCTGAATCTCCTTTTCTATCTTTTACCACAGCCATGATGACGTCATTGGAAAGATATCTCTGAGTAAAGAAGCGATTGGCTCTCAAGCTAAAGGTATCATGAAACTAAACTGCTGAGTTATGTGTATAAGGGAAAGAGGGCAGAGCTCAGAGGTTAAATAACTATGAACTCCATGCTCAAAGTCTCTGTGATTGAGGAGATATCCTTTTTAAGGTTCTCTTTATATTGTACACCTTAAGCAGTTAGTTAATTTTGTCATTTTATTTTATTTGTTAAAATCATCTTTGTTTTCTGTAGTTCTGTTTACTGCACATGAATGCCTCTTGTCACCAACCTGGCCCGTTGTCATTTCTATGATTCATTGCAACATGTTGCTACTGTGTCATTTACTCCCGCACAGAAATTTTCTCACAGTCTGGCCTTGAAATTGTCCCCTTGATTTTGTTTTCTTAAAGTCAAGATTTATGTGTTTTCCAACTATCAGAACACATAAATCTGACCACAAAATATTTACATTACCAAACACATTGCATCTAGCAGTATGGCAGATTACTATGATACAATTAGAAAAACAGGTTGAAATGTGCAATATCTAGTATGCTCACATGATTTCATAAATATTTTTAAACCTCCCATTTTGAGCAAGGCATTTTCATATGCATCTCAACTTTCAGGTGGTCGTATGGCCGTGAACAGAATACTCGACGAAACACACATGCACCATCCCAATATAGATCTGCTCCCAGTGACCAGAAAATACATACTACACTACTCTACACTGCTAATTTAGTATACACAATATTAATTTCAATGAGACAAATATATTGTAGTATATTTGAAAGAAATAATTTAATCATTTAAATTAATCTTCACCATTGGGGATTTCATTATACTACTAATTCTATCTGTCTGTGTGGCATGGCCAGGACTTGACAATTGGCTGAACCTGACAAAGGTAGACCCAGATGAGGAGGTCCAGGGTGAAATTCACCTGGCTTTGGAGCTGCAGAAAGATGCAGACCGGATCAGCCTGCAGTGTCAAGTCATCGAAGCCAGGTAAAATAATATGTCGTCTTTAAATGCTTCAGCTGTCTTCAGCCTTTGGAGAGTCATGTTTTATTATTTAATATTTTTTTATTATTAAAATAATAAAAAATGTTAATCCAAAAATGTTTAAAAGCTAACATGACCAGAAAGTTATTGGTCAGGTCCTTCAACAGTAGTAAACATGTAAAAAATATATACAAATATACAAATATATAAAATATATTTTAGTAAATAAATGATTAAGTCAATGTCTCTCTAGCTAGCTTTACCCACAATGCATTTAGCAGACCAGGTATGTCACATTGTGCTTTGTAAAAGAAGCCACTTCACCTACATTTGCTTCAACAGAACAACTCAGTAGCCATTGTGTTGGGGTTGTCCATGGTGTGAATGGGTCTACTGTTAGTGTATGAATGTGCAGGGCATTGCTGATAAAGACTAGACTAAGGCTCTGTAGACTAAGGCTCTTTCAAGGAGTGTTTTAGTAACAGAATACATATTGAGCCAACAGTGACCTGAGTGTGTCAGTGAGGTTGAAATGAATTGTTATCACTACAAAAAACTCTTTTCTCTAAAGTATATTATATTAGATTTCGATTTTAACCTTTACCCTGAGTAAGAATCACTACTTTTTCCTCCTCACTGAACAGTATTAATATTGTAATCATTTTTGATTACAATATTACGATACTTTATTTGAAAGAATTCATTAAGACAAGCAGGCGACAGAGATACACAGCCTATTGGCACCTACAGTATATACTGGGAGACTATGAGACATTAAAACGTAGCTCTCATGAGCAATGAGACCCTCCCCTGGGATCTGAGCTTTGCGCACCATGCAGTCGCAATGCAGGGACCAGTTCAGGGACAGTGGGGGAGAATGTTTTTCTGGTGCGGCAGAAAGGAGCTTATGGGAGCCGGCCGAGTGCTCTAACTTGGCTGGGAAGCGGCTAAGCACTCCTAAACCCTGTCTCTGTCTTCACTGAAACCCTCGACCGACAATCTAACTGTCCCTCGATAGCTATCTTCATGCATTGAGTGCATAAATGTTATGCATGAATTCAAAGAGTTCAGCTCTTCCAGTCTGTTTCCAGCTCCCAGCAACAACCACCCAGCTCAGCCCTTAAATTTCAGCCCCCCCCAAGTCTCGGCAGAGAACTTGATCAGCCACTGGTACCGAATGACCTGCTCCCCAGCGCGAATTACTGTAGACCGGTTCACACCATTATGTACTATGTTACATAATAGCAGCATTGGGTTTTACAATTTCATCTAAAATACTTCACATGCTGTGTATTTTGTGTTGTTGAGAAGAAATACTGGGTTCAAGGAGCTGAAGTGTAGTGTCATCACTATTCACACTCTGTCACTGTCACCATGCAGGCCTCCACTAACTCGGTTATCTCTCCAGTCATACTGTCACTTTCTCACCACTCATTGCCCCATCTGTGAATCCTAGGCCGAGCACCCTCACTGCCTCTTTAGGTGCTAATGAGCGTGTCAATTGGGGCTTGTCTTTCTGTTGTTCAAACATGATTAATATGACATGAGTTTGAAAGAATGAGGTCAAAAAGTAATGATAAAGTAATGATTTTTGTCCTGGTTGTGTACCACGCTATTACATTCAGCAGAGCGGACAATGGGGGGCTGTTTACTGTATTGATCTGTGTTTTGGGTTGATAACACAACAGAGACTTGGCTCCAAGAGACATTACGGGAACCTCCGATCCCTTTGCCAGAATCATCATCAATAACCACAGTGCTGAGACCTCGGTGAGCTCTGTGTGCTTCTACTGTAGGACTGTATTGCCCTTAATGGTGCCAGTGCATGTCCAGTATTATAATTCTTGGTATTCTTGGTATTGCTTACCGTTATATTCAGCGACAACATTGACATATTTTGAATAGTGTGTGTAAACATAGTTGCCATTAGATTACTTAGAAGTTTATGGTTACAACCTATTTCCATCAGCACCACCTTTCCAGCGGTTTTTCACCTTAAATGGCTCATTTTCAGATTATCAAGAAGACACGTTTCCCACATTGGGGAGAGACCCTGGAACTTGAGTTGCATTCTGAAGAACTGACTGAAGAATTAACTGTCACGTTGGAGGTCTGGGACTGGGATATGGTTGGGAAGAACGACTTCCTGGGAAAGGTGAAAAACTCACATACACATCATATTCTCTTATATTGTTATACATATTATATTATACATATATATAATACATTATAATATTGTGTTCTTGCTTGCTGTTTCCTCTAACAGGTGGAATTTCCCTTTGCCTGCTTGCACAAGACACCTCAGTTGCAGGGCTGGTTTCGTTTACTACCCTTGGGAAACAGTGAGGATGATGCCGGGTGAGGATTATGGGCGTGTGTGTTTGTTCTGAATGCACAGGTGTGTGGGTATATATTTGTGTTTGTGTAGGTCATTGGGAAAAGATCCAAAGCCAGGAGGCTGCAAAATATGTATTAGAATAGTTTCATTTCCTGCATGTTATATTAGCATTCATGGGTATATAGCATGGTCTGCCTCCACATCTGCTTGCTGAGATAATTTTAGAACAATGGAGGCTGACATCAATGTGGAACTGAACTCAGAGGTTCATCAGAGTGACTCACTGCTTTTGGGGCGTTGATTGAAGGGAGAACACTAGGGAACACTGAGTACAACTGGGAAAAGACCTACAGTACAATAGCTGGGCCGTGGAAGATAGGGCATTACACATATTCTACATCAGGAATTTATCATGTCATTTCCCTTACAGTTAAGCAAACGAATTGGGAGGATGGTCTACAGAGATACTGTGTAGGTCTATTTGTGATAGGGCAGATTAGACTAGTGGTTGACTCCCAAAAGGTAATGGGTTCTATCCCTGATATGCCTGGCCAACCTGTAAGCATCCTTAAGCCCTTACCTGCTCCTTAGTGCCTGTAACTGTACTCACTGTACGTCTCTTTGGATGAAAGCTAAATGACATAGCTGTACTTGTTCACGAGTGGAAGTAATCATCTCTTGGCAAAATAAAGAATCAGCATTAAGTGCTTCATATTTGGATCAGTCGCCTGCTTTCAACAGGGCCACAGTCTCTTACAGTGCTCGGCAACAATGAAGCAATCTTTGGTCACAATCATTTCACAGGGAAAAACAGCATCTGTGAAATCCACAAGGGACAACTCACCTTTTAATTGTTTGTATTTGGTTGTAAACTCCACCATTCATCAGTGTGACAGGACACATTACAGGGTGTGATTCATTCTTCTGTCTGCACAGTGGCAAGCTGGGGGCGCTGCGTCTAAAGGTGCGTTTGGTGGAGGACCGTATCCTGCCGTCCATATACTATCAGCCCCTCATTGACCTGTTGGTGGAATCAGTCATTTCCCCCGCGGAGGTCAGTCTCAATTTGAGACTCCCACATTTTCCCTTTGTGTTGGTGTGTTTCAGCATGTCTATATCTGGCCTGTATCTGACAATTAGCCGAGTAAAGTCATCCTGATTTTGCGAGCTCCGCCTCTAAGATTTGATTCGCTTGCATATCAGTCTGGGAACTCTCTATCAAAATCATTTAAAACTGCCAGCCGGTTACAGAACCATCACTCAATCAGCATCCAGATTAATAGTTCAGTTGATGCCGACAGCAATTAAGTTTAGGTTTAGCTTGTTTTGACTGGTTGAAGGCCATCCAATCATCTGCTAGCGCCTGTGTTTGAAAATCACCATCAAACATTTGTTGTTCTGAGTAGTTGAAGGTGTTCCAATCACCTTCTAATGGAGTTTCCAGACTGATTTGCAGAGTGAAATCAAACACGGAGCTTGCAAAATAAGGCTGGATAAGAACATTTCAAGATTTCAAGAAATTAGCTTAATGTGGTTTATGCTGTAGCTTGCAATTACATTTACATTAGTGCAAAAAGAAGGCTTCACGTAATTTGGGTGGAAACGTGAATAACTACTTGTCTGTACAGTTCTTATAATTGAGTCAGCAGCAGAGCTTAATTCTTCTCTGGCCTTCCTCAGGTAGAAGACAGCAGCCCTCTGACCATGCTAGAGGAGGTGACCACTGTGGAGAGCCGTCAGGATGTTGCCATGACCTTGGTGAAGATTTACCTGGGCCAGGGCCTGGCGGTACCGTTCCTGGACTATCTTAACACCCGGGAGGTTAACCACACTTGTAAGTCTCGGACAAGGAGGCATCCTGTCGTGTATGCTATTCTACATCAGAGTGGTGTTTATCACAACCTTGGAAGAATAGAAGTTTCCCGGGGCGGGAATGAGGTTAAAGTTAAAGGAAAAACGTAGAATTGTGAATTACAGTTTTAACTGTAATGAAAAATAATATTAAAAAAACATGCTGCCGTTACACAATACAGTACAGAGTGTGTGTACACTCTCTTATCTGCATGAGTCAGTCTTAGTATGCGTCAGAGTGGAGGAGACCCAATCTGCTTATTTGTCCTGTTCAACGCAGTCCTGAGACCCACTAAGAGTTGTTTCTATTTCAGTTCCCCTTCACGTTCTGTGTGTGGGCAGTCCTGCTTGTGCTGTATTTACTTGCCTAATGCCAGTTACTCCCCCACTCAACAGTCATGTCATTGGCTTGGTTTGTTACTCGTGTATTTGCCTCCATGTCACATCAGGCTGGTATTTGGGTTTTGTGCAGTTTGAGATAATAAGAATAATAAGAATAGTGCCTAAGTTTCCATAGCAACTCCACATGATCAGGGAGCTGCTTGGCGGGAGCGGCAACACGTGAAAGTGGGGCACAGGGACACAGATGAAAGTCATAAAAGCAAGCAATGGGTCTGAACTGTGAATACCAAGACCTGAAACAGAGAAAGGTCTCACAGGTCTGTCATGATAGCCCACTCCTTCCTCCCATATCCGCTGACCTTTAAGACTATATCCATTTTAGATTGTGAGGGTTTGCCTGACAACAGTGTTGCGTCACCATGGATACATTTAGGCCCCTTCCTTAAAGGATTTACCGTAGGTAACATGGCAGCAAAGCTGGGTCAGTAAGGGTCAACATGCCCTCTGGAACACAGTCTCTCAATGACATCACACCATCTAAAGGACATATTTTATGGTTGAAATGAAAGTCATTCGTCATCTCCTCTCTCTTCCATCTCGCACAGCGGATCCAAACACCCTGTTTCGCTCCAACTCCCTCGCCTCCAAAGCCATGGAACAGTTTATGAAGGTGACTCTGTGTATCTAGTGTTTTGTTGTTTTAATTTAATGTCACAAGCAGATTTTTATGGTCTCAGTTGTTACATTAATGTTTGTTATTATTATCTTTCCACCATTATCTCCCTATTTCATTTCCTGCACACCACTCCGAACTATAATTGTCTGTTATCGTGTGCAATGAAGTAAGCCAGGTAGACGTGTTATTGTAGCTGTTACTGTTGTATAGCTGTGGAGCTATTTAGGTCCTAAGCATATGTTGTTTCTCTTCTACTGTGCCAGGCTGTTGGTATGCTTTATCTGCACGAGGTGCTGAAGCCCATCATCAACCGCATCTTTGACGATAAGAAGTACATTGAACTGGACCCGTGCAAGATCGACCTAAATCGCTCTAGGTAAAACCGACCTACATACAGATCTCTGTTGAGCCTCTCTCAGGCCAATGTCCATTTCCAAAGAAATAGGATAGGATTAATCGTGTGAATTAAATTCTTTCAAAGAAAGATGCTTCCATCAGACGAAGACATGGAGACATGGAAGGAAATAAAAAAGGAATGTAAAAGGGTGGGGGGGGGGAGGCTGTTGCTTGGCAACTGGCATGAGCCCCCTGAGAGGTCTATCAGAGACACAGTTATACAGGATCTAACATGTACTTCTACACTTCTTCTGTCTGCCAAGACATGATTTGTTTTGTTTTTTTACGACTCTTGCTCATATGTCTCCCCTGACATCTTCACTTGACTTTTCACTCATGTAATATCTCCACACACACGTCTTAAAACAGAACTATCATGTAAATGGAGTTTTAAGGTATTTCATCTGACATTCAAGTGTATGTTTTGAATGTTGTACCTTTGAACGTGTTGCTGTTTCATGCAATGGTTGGTGGGAATTGGGCTTTCTATTTAGAATGTGTTTATTGTTCAGTTCAGACATCGGCAACTGAACCATTTACCTTCACGTTCTCTGTCTCTCTGAAGGCGGATCTCATTTAAAGGTGCGGTGTCTGAGGCGGAGGTGCGAGATAGCAGTGTGGATATGCTGCAGGGATACCTGGCTAACATCATTGAGTCTATTGTGGGTTCGGTCAACCAGTGTCCTCCTGTCATGAGAGTGGCTTTCAAACAGCTGCACAAGAGGGTGGAGGAGCAGTTTGCTGAGCCAGAGAATGAGGTCAGTCAGAGGCCCGGCCTAGGAATGTCTGATTTGCAGTGCAGAAGAATATGAGATAATGGGAAGATGTGTGTCAACCTAAATTCAACCGCAGATAGGCGGATAATAATACAATGTGCTAGATACAGAACATTTACAACTAAAGAAGTACAAGTACTGCACAAGTACAAATAATACAATTTTCAATTTACTCGTCATTTAATGACAAATGTAAACAGATACAAATTCTGAAAGAGCTGAAAGATAGATATGAGAATTTAGAAGAAAAAAGGATTTTTAATTATAGTCCATTAATTACATATGAATTTGCATCAATAGCTAGTCTTCAAATTGGGTAAATATTAGTTAATTACTAGACAATAATTTCATAATTTTCAAAAGAAATAGATACAATTGCTAAACGAAGAGACAGGCAGGTTTCTTTCTCATTCATTCACTCTCCACTCCATCTCTGTCTTCCACTTCACTTGCCTCTTCCAGGATGTGAAATATCTGGCCATCAGTGGATTCTTCTTTCTGCGCTTCTTTGCACCTGCCATCCTCACACCTAAACTATTCCACCTGCGGGACCAGCATGCAGATACGCGTACCAGCAGGACACTGTTACTACTGGCCAAGGTATAGCCACACAAGACCACACACTCTCAGACTGAGTATTATTATGATTTATTCATGTCCACACAGAGATAAACACATAAACAGGAAAGAGGCAGAGGTCTGGGAGCTCAAGGTGACATGCTGTGTGAAAAGCAAATTGGCCGTTGCATCACAAATGAATATGAGACATGAATGCAATGTAGTGTACAGTGTGTACAAGATGGCTATGTTTGGATAAGGTTCTTGACTGGGACGCACATTATTTCCTCACTGACTCTCCCCTTTCTTTAAAATGTATCGACTGTAGGCACCTCAAAACAGAAGCGGGCTAACTAGACTAATAGCTTGACCCAGAAATATTGCAACAGTTGAGTAACACATTGCGGTTGGGTTAATAGTGTTGGCTTTCAAAAGAAATACCTTTCTGTATTGACCATTAACAACACTAGTGTCAGCAATCTGAATCATAGACTGCAGATCAACTTTATGCAGCTGTGGCGATGCAATGGGGCTGCTGTCCGTGGTGCTGAAGTATTTTTGCTATGCCTCCTCTACACAGGGAGAGGGCTATTTTTACCTTGTGTGTCTGTCTGTGCGTGTGTGTGTGAGTGTGTATGTGTGTGCAGCGTCCAGCATGTGGTTCAAAGCTGAGCATCAGAGATGGGTTTAGAGCAGGACTTCCCTCTCGTCCTAGGCCAGGTGTGGGATGTACAAAGGCCCTCACAGCATGCCTGGCCTTATAGGGAACCTTTTGATCTCACACTTTGAGAGAGATATGGGCCGTAGCTCTGCTTCACTTCAGTAACGTGATTATTCTGTTCGTTAACAGGAAGTCTTTGAATGCTGCCACAAGAAAACCAGTTTTATTGGGACGAGGATGTGAACATTCCTATGACTCGTGTCTTTGACAGGCGTTGCAGAGTGTTGGGAACCTGGGTCTGCAGCTGGGACATGGAAAGGAGCAGTGGATGGCACCTCTCCATCCCATCATCCTTTGCAGCGTAGCTTCTGTGAAAGACTTCCTGGACAAATTGATTGACATAGATCACGATAGCGGTAAGAGAGATAATCAGTAGGTAAAAGTTCAGGCGTTACCCTCTGTAGAGCTTGTCTGGGGCCTCACAAGTCAGCTATTGGCCAGGTGTTTGCACGGGTGTGATCCAGTCATTACTGGGAAAAGGTAGGACAATAGCCCACGTAGTGAAATATTCATAGCTAGCTGGAGGCTAACAAAAAGAATTACAAGATTACAGGGCTGGCAGGGAGTTGGCATGAGCATGGGCACTTTTACATGCCACACTGGTTAGCCAGCAAGCCTGAACTCATTTTACTGTCATGTGTCAGTGAGTGTGTCATGAAACATCTTACCTCTGTGACATATCATGTTTCCATCTCCTTGTGCCCGCATAGCCATTGTTCTCTCTTAAAAGGCCAGTTTGACACTTACAGTAATGCTCTCCAGATGGATTGGACAGCAGGGGCGCTTTTATTTATTTTTGAAGATTGTCTTTTGATGATGAAGATGAGAGGTTTAGGCAACATTTAGTACATAATACTAAACATTATGTGTCGAAGAAGTACTGTTACAGCTCCACCTTGTGTCTATGTTGATGAATATTCCATTATATGTTTCTTTACAACACCGATGTTAAACTATTTTCTGTCCCTCTTGCAGTGTCTGAGGTGCCTCAGAGGGCTATATTTCTGCCATCAGTTACAGTGAAGGAAGGCTTTCTCCAAAAGCACAAAGCGGAGGGGCCACAGATCCTGTCTCGCTTTGCCTTTAAGAAACGTTACTTCTGGCTGACCAGTGAGACTCTATCCTATGCCAAGACACCTGAGTGGCAGGTTTGGCTATATTTTAAGTAATTTTTTTAACCACTAGCAGATGCTATGGCATTTTGCCCTGGCTGGTGAGTTTTTTTTCTTTGGTCTATTGGTGAGTTTGGCAGGTTTACACTAGAAAGGACTGTTGGTGAGCATCAATTTAAAATGTAGATTTTGCAATCATATTGGTTTTACTACCCTTTCATGAAATTAAAATGTGTGAGTGACAAATACCTTTCTAGTGTTAATAGGCATTTTTAAAGATTATTTTCTATTCTAGAAATAATATTGCTTGGTTTAATGGTGAAAATGGGTCCACCAGAAACTGTGACCGGTGCATGACCGGTAAACACTAATGTCTTAATTCTCTCAGATTCATAAATCAGTTATCCTTCATTAGGAAGTTGATCTGCCCTCTAGTGATGCATGAATCACTGTATGTACAAGTCAAAATATATTTTATTATGTTCTTGGCCACATAAAGCAGAAGAAACATTTGAATCATCCTCCATTCTAATCTTTTTGTGTTTCACTCCTTATGAGAACATCATTAGACAAGATGTTATTTGCATGTTGTGCCCAGCCTTGTGATAATTATCTCCTCTCATACGAGAGAGAGAGAGAGAGAGAGAGAGAGAGAGAGAGAGAGAGAGAGAGAGAGAGAGAGAGAGAGAGAGAGAGAG
>JAODLI010006662.1:0-27799 GCA_027575585.1 Percopsis omiscomaycus | reverse complement strand
AGTTAGTGAGTTATCCAATTCCTAATTAAGCTGGAAAAGCTAATGAATATGTCCACCCCAAGTAAGAATGCTAATTCATTCATTGAAAGCCTGCAACCTAAAGATGTGATTGGAGGGGCAGTTCCTGGTTGGGTTAAGGGAATAAGAACACAACCAACTTTACAACTCATGAAACATTCAAGAACGCTCCTGCTTCATGCTCAAAGTGTTTTGAAGAAGAAAAGCTAACTGGCTTTGTTTGAACAGGTATCTTAGTGACATTTGACAGTGTTTTTAAGCTATACATTTTCATGTCCTTGGGTTAGAGCAGTGGAATGTGGTCTATATGTGGCATTTTCTTTTGTTAAACCTATTCCTGTCCACGGAAAGCCCGCTCTGTTGAGAAACTGCTTAAGGGACCTTGAGGTCACCATCAATAGGCCTTCTGTCACTTGCTTTAAGAGGGAACCTTTCTATTTTCAACCTCAGAACAACTGAATGAAAAGGGTATTTCGGGGCTCTTCAAGGACCGGATATAAATGTCAGCCACTGCTCCAATAGAGAGGAAGTGCCACTGGCAAGTCAAGAATTTAAAATAAACCTTATCAAAAGACATTTCTGATAATCTGCTGTGCACACAAATGGATGGGGATGACAATCACATAACCTAGCACACACTCCTAAAGAATTTTACATTTGGAGTTTTTACTTGACATTTACTTGACTAAGTATTTTCAAGCCTCCTGTTTTGGGAACGGGGCATTTCCAAATGTAGTATATTCAAGTCAAGTTTATTTTTACGGCCTTTAATCACATTACAGTTTCAAAAGGGCTGCACAGGACCATATATGGAAAACAAACACCCCAACGAAGGAGTCCAACGCTTCAAATTCTATTGTGCAGGTGATTGATGCCACATGAAGTAGGAGGTTCACCATGGACCAGTCCAGAAACATAAGAGACTCTGAGCCAGCCATCTCCAGTCCCTCCAGACATTTACTTGGCAACATTGGTATATTGGTATAGCGTAGTAAGGCATATCATTGGACTCGGCAGAGAGTCCTCTAACTCCCATTGGTGCTTTTTTAGCCGGACTCACCTCTGATTGGATGAGAGCTTAAACTGTTATAACTCGGCAGCTGTTGGTCATAGGGAGTATTTAGGCACATCATTGGACTCGGTTGGAAGTCCTATATCTCCCATTCGTGCAATTTAGCCCTCCCATTTACCTAACCCCGCCCCCTTGATCCTGATTGGCTGAAATTCAGTCGCTTATAACTCGCCAACCATTGGTCGTACAGAGTAGATAGGCACATCATTGGACTTAGTAAAATACTTTGTAGTATTTCAGGGTACTAATAGTAACAATAGTACTTTTTCACATTTTTTCATCTTAAATTACTCAAAATTGTAAACATTTTTAAAGTGTCATAGTAGCTTTAGTAGGTTTATCTGTTACATTCTTGTGGTCGCGACACTTTTTGCAATTACACTCATGGTTTTCACCTGGTTGCCAGCCAATTATTACTTTTTTCTCACACCTGGTCCCCTAGTATGTATTCCCTGTTCCCCTGCACTTTAGCGCTAGATTGTGCATCGGATTTTCCCAGTGCCTTTCCCCACGTATCTACCGGCTATCCTGTCACTGTTCTGCCCTGCTATTCCCCCGTCCCGTCCAGGACCTCAGCCTGTTTTTGGATTTTGTCTTTCAGACTAGGCTACCTGCCTGCCCCACCTATTAAGTGATTAAACGTCTTTTACCTTACTACTGTGTCAGAGTCTGCGTTTGGGTCCTACTCACTTTGGTTCGTAACAGAGCAATCTCGCCCCAACAAACAGGAAACACAGGTGAACACAATAATCAAATCAACACACAAGACAACTAGGGAGACTGAACAGCAGGAACAGAACACCACATCGAACACAGGAAAAGCACAGACATGGAACTGCACCCAATAGTTCACGGAACATTACATTATCATCACTACATATACAAACAAGCGGTTTGCCTACTAGGCTACTATTATTGACAACGTCGTCCAAAGCTCTTTTTTAATCAGTGACGTTGTGTGAAGCGTTAGCTTGGCCTTGAATGAAAGAAAAAGCCTAACCTAATTTTGTTATGTTTCATATATTTGCCTTCACTCCAGACGCAGTACCGGGTTACTGTTTTTAATGTTTCTTACAGATAATGACATAAGGATCATTGTTTTTGTGACAATGATCCAAGGGGGCAGGATAGTCTAGTGGTCTAGGTGTTGGACTCCCAGCCACAAGATCATGGGTTCAATTCCCCGAGGTGGACTACCTGTAAGCATCCTTGAGCAAGATGCCTAACTCCTACCTGCTCCATGTAATAGCACCATGGAATAGTGTAAGACGCTTTGGATAAAAGCATCTGCTAAATGATCTAATTGTAGCTGTTTCTGCTGTGGTTTCCCAAAGCCTTTTTTCAGCTGTCCCAAGTGAAATCTTACGCAGGATGGGCCGGTTTATACAATTTCCACGTATTCGGGAGGCACTGAATGAAACCATGGCGGAAACCATTACAACACGCAAACTCCTCATTTAAATGCTGCCACCTCCATGGTGTTTGCACCTGTTTCCATATACACAACAATTCTTAGTAGATCACCTGTAACACATACTAAAATTAAACGTAATATTTTAGAATGCACACGCAATTTATTACGCTTTTTATTTGGGATGTTAGTAAATCCGGTCCTAATTGTTAGAAAGTATCCACCAAGCGTAACTACCGACGGGAAATTGGGCCATAGTAGCCAGCCCTGAGTCCGAGGTTAATCAGATCACATAAAACCTAAGCACACCTCATATTTCATCACCAGGCAGCAGATTCATGCACCAATCAATAGGCTGAATCATATTTTCCCCTCTCTGAAAAATGGAGGGGTAAAATCAACTGAGACCCAGGTGAGATGAATTATGGTGCGAGCCTGATATCTTAAATGGATAACAGCAATACGTCTCCATATCCTAAAATGTATTTGGTTGTTTTCTTCATTGATTGCCCCTACAGTACAATAGATCTAAGAATATATATATTTAGGCCAGAGTTCACAGTACATTGACGTGGGCACGTCATTGTCTTAATTTAACAAAAATCATAGTTATACTAAATTCCTTATTTTAATACATTCTCACAGCTGGTGTTGGTGCCCAAAGTACGTAGATACAGTGAGAATGGAGTTGTTTTGATGTTGTTGCTTAATGTCTCCACCTGCCAATTTATTGCCCCACAGGCACTCTCACTCAGATCCAGTAGGCAGTTGTGGGTAAGAATGACATTTAAATCCCACCTTGACAATTTTTAGTTAGTCGTCTTAAAGAAATCTTAACAGGAAGAAAAAAAAACCCATCCGATTCAGGCTTTAGTCGTGCTCTACTCCGGAAAATCTTTCTGGCAGTTTCCATGTATTTCCTTGCGTGCAGAACATTTCTGCAGCCCATTCTATACAGTCTATCACACCTGGCGGAGTTACTGAGCAACAGCCGTGAAAAGCACTTCAGCAGCTGTAAAGAGATGGAGAGGGGAGAAGGAATGTAAAGGCTGCCACCTATAAGACACATTGGGGACACTGAATGGGCTTTTTATGACATTAAATCCTGTCCACTGCCCGTTGGCCCTGATGTTATGCAGTGTAACATTGTAAGAGGGGGTTTATCGTGGTGCAGGGACTAAGAGACCAGTGGTCTTTTAGATGAGATGAACTAGGGACGGGACCAGCGCTCTGGCACATGGTAATTATGTCCAAGTGAATCCATTGTGAGCATGCTAGATTATATGGCGGGATGTGTTGTTTTGTTTTGTTAGTTTTTTAATTTGGAAATGTATGAAATTAGATGCAGTTAAGATGACATGAATAGTATAGTATATTGGCTGAACTGAGCCAAGTTACTAATGAATGCCAATTCCAGACAGGTTACTTTTTAAGAAAAGCAATGGCCCTTTAGCATTAAACTACTTTAACATCTCAGAGTAATATGATTCACTCAAGAGTCGGAATTAGAGTGCAGGACAGCAATTGAGTATTTTCAATCAATCTTCTATGTACTGCTTCCATTCTGCTCAGGTGATTGTGCCTGCAGTTAAATAACTAAATAAAAAACAAAACAAATGGTTAACATAAAACAGGAGCACAAAGGAACTTACAGGTTCAGTAATATTGGGTTTATTGAATGGAGAACATTTATTAAACCAAAGTCAGTCTCTGAAGCCCTGTTCACACCTGGCATTAAAATGCGTCTTGGGTGATCCGATCTCAAGTGGACAGCTCTAACTTCCCCGCTCTGTAAGCAAGTAAACACGTACATCATTTCTGTTTGCAAAGACCTAATGCGTAGTTATTTTTAACCGGCGGGAGGCAGCAATGCACTTCCCGTACCTAGTCTGCCAGAAATTAAAAGAAGAAGAAAACCACATCACCACATCACCCAACCCGTACTTCGTCTTACGCAGAGGACGTCAGTTGAGTAGGCGGTCCTTCAATGTGGCCCAGGACACATTTGCTCAGACCAGCTCCGAATGTTGTCTGAACGATTGGATCTTAATGCACCTTGGGTCACACCTGTACTAGATGTCCACTTGTGATTGGATCACCCAAGACACATGTTAATGCCAGGTGAACAGGGCCTCAAAAGCAGATCGTTGAATACGTTTCCACACCTCTAATTAGACTCTACAATGGAGGAATCATGCTGCCATCAGGCCATAGAGGTGGTGTCCCCTGGGTAAGGGAAATTCACAACACAATGAGGCACACCGAATGGCCTGGGAACCCTGGGAACCCCTATCATGCCCATCTAACCTCTACTAATGAGGCAAGCCGTCGCTGAACGAACGCAATAGTCACACAATTCAGTGTGAAGCTGATCTCGGGGAAACTGCTTGAGTTCAAAGGTGCCTTTGCAGTGACCTTGCTTAGACGAGACATGATCCTGCATTCAGTAACAAAAAACAAGTGGTCACCCTGGAGAAAGAACGGGTGGTGGAGGTCAGGAGGTAGAGGGTAAAGCACAAGGACCTCATCCAACAGTGCCGCAGTCAGCGGTGGAGAGATTGGGTGGAACTTGATAGAGGCTGACTGTAGAGGCTTTACTGGCAAATTACTATGTAGGGTAAGCATACAAAAACAGACACCACCAGCTTCCTATTTGACTGGTAAAATAAAAAATACAAATATATAGCTTTGCATTTATTGATCACATCATTTATTCAAGTTAAAAAAAATGCAATGACCCTGATGTCCTCAGGGCATTTATGGAGCTTGGAAAATAATAAACTATCACAGCCACCACAGAGGATGCCAGGTGAGCCTCCAGATCAAAACCTCTGACCCACGGGCAGGGATTGGAAGACCTGGACACAAGCCAGGACTCAGCCAATGCCAGCTGGTTCACCTGGTTGATGTTGGGAGACCCAAAGCAGCTGAGGACCCCTGCAGGTACTTTTAAAATGGCTGGCAATGGATAGAAAGGAATATCCCACAAGATTAAATGTAAAAATACACAGAAATAAAAGCATCTGCGGATACCTACTATCCCTCCTATCCCTCATATCCACCTAAACATCGACACACACCTATAATTTTGACAACCTATATAGGATGGAAACATCTCTAAGACGACATATCCAACCGAATCACTAGAGGTATCACTTAAGTAGCTTTTGTGCTAATAATATGATAGCCGTGAAAAAGAACAGAGAAAAAACCTTGAGAATCCAACTGTCCCATACAGTTTGATAGCTGCCAGTGTGCAGTCTGAATCAATGTAGCTCGTAGGGGTTTTCCTTCTTCAAACAGCAGCTCAGCTCCTCTTCCTCTGACAACTGCTAGCCTAAAGATTTCTGAACTCTAACTCCCAACTCTAATATCTGTAGGTGATGATGATGAAAGGCAAATGGAAGTGGTTAGGTGTGCATATATATATATATATATATATATATATACATACATACACACACACACACACACACACATACACTGTATATACTATTTATTTATACCTGTATATCTGACAGTGCTGTAGCATATACAGCATATACAGCATCTATGTGACCCTAAGGAGCTCACTGAACATCCACCGGGAGAGCACAAAATAGGAACAGACAGCCATTTTGTGTGCAGCTCAGAACAACTGAAATTAGATGAATTCTCCCTGCCGCACACAGCTCTCGGTGTGCATGTGGTAAACCATGTCATCTCCCAAAAGTGCCACGGAGAATTTGAGTCGCTGAATGAACTAGGGGAATAAAGTGCTGATGGAAATAACACACGCAGGAGAAAACCTCCCTACCAGTTCCACTCCACTCTCAAAACATGGTGCTATTTATCAGCCTCTTTCCCAACTTATGTGACTTTGCAAGCAACAGAAGTTGGGGAGAGGATAGCCAGGTAATTGCTATGCGTTCACCTTGGGTTTTGGATAGAAAAACCTTTTCAGAGATTCACTTCAGTTTCCGCTTATGGTTGGTCATAAAATGAGGCACTCAGAATGTCTCTACATCACTGTGGCACTCTTCAAAGCAGTTTCCTAATGCTACATAACTTTTGGGTCAAATATAACCATGTTCTTATGTTTTTCTGTGGCAATAAAGTATCTTTGTATTTTACAGTAATTTGCTTGCATCGTAGGCTACATTCTATTTGCACTCTATGAATTGCTAAAACTGAAATGCAAGCATATAAGTAGAACAAAACTACCTGAGAGATTGCCTCTCTTTCTCCTCCAGAGACCTAAACAATGAGGATGCTTTTTTCTGTGCTTTGAGGAAACCCAGCACACCTGTGCTAAAGGACATCTCCCATGAGTAATAATAGGCAATTTTTTTTTTTTTTAGGAAACATTCTCCTCACAAGATGTTAACAATTTCTTGCACAAATGGCAAGAAACATGCTGCAATAGCTACACCACACTAATAGATCAATATAAGACCCAGCATTAACACTGTGTCGAACAGGTGCACCTCATCAGATGGAGTCAGCTTTCTGTGGTTGTCAGTTGTTTCCTTCTTATGCATGTGAGTTTCGTAAAGGGGCATTATGCTGTCAAGAAAATTCAATCTGAAGGAGTTACAGGCACATTCACAAACTGAAGGCTACATTCTGAATGCATTAGAATAAAGCTGAAAATGCCTGAAGAAATATAAAACAACTTCCGTTTAAAACAGAGAGGCAAAATATAAAACCCAACAGCAACATATCCAAATCACATAGCTTGAATCAATTCCGCATATGCAGTGTATTGCTGAGAGCACAAGATTATTTAGAAAAGCCACTTACTTATTCCTTGTAAGATTATAACATTATAAAGCATCACTTATCAAACTGCCATCTGAACATTTCTCCATGATGCATTATAGTAGGCTAACCATTAACACATTTTACAAATCAGCTTTGAGCCAACCATACTGTTTTAGAAGTGTTATTAAAAGAAACCTTGATTACAAAGTAAAATGTGAATGCTGTCGGGCCCGTTGTATGCGCATAGCAGCTGGCCGGCTGCGAGCGCAGTGGTCGGTTATTTGGTCACAGTCAACCTCGGCGTCTAAACCCACACCAGACTTGTTCCATTCCAAGTTCTGTAGTACTTCCAAAGCCTCCAAGGTGTTAGTTTTCTTGCGCCTGCTAGCCTTTATATAACTCTTCCCAAAATGAAGCTACATGCTACAAGCAATTACCAAGGCCATCAGGGTTTTCAAAGCACTGGATATGCACCCTTTTTCAGTTGTTGAAAGCAACCTGTTCAACATGATCTTTTATTTAGTGTTCCAAATTGTTGGAGATTTAATAAAACCAAGATATTTTTTTGTAGTTTTTGCTTATTCAGTGGGCTGGAGTATTTAAATGATGGGGGCATAAATGTTCAATCGTCACAAAATGTTACGTAAAAGTCCTGGGATTTTGATTTGGGCCATTTTACTGCCCTCTTTCGCATATGTATGGTTTACATTTGAAGAAGGAGGTGTTTAAGGTTCACGGTATGTCAGTTCCATGTACAGAATGCTCCTAATTCACCTATGCCAAGGTAAATACAGATTTCCATTCTATGTCCCCTTTAATGAATGTGAGTGGGCAATAGCATACTGTGCTAGCCCCAAGGAGGTTCATTGTGAAAACAGCATGAGCCAAATACATCATTTAATAGTCTCACCGCTGATCCAATTAATTCTCCAGTTGTTTTAAAACTTTTCTTAACTGGGTTTTGATTGCTGGTGTATTTGTTGAAACACTGCCGATTCATAAAGTAAGGTCACATGACATAAGCACTAGGGAACACTGCAGTAGCAGCAGAGTCTATGAAAACTGCAGCAGAGATTAATATATTACAGAGAAAACACCCTCACAACATCCAATGCTCATAAATGTTATAAATACAAAACACAGATAAGATTATTTAAACAAAAACAATTGTTTATTTAAGGTCTATCTAAATATGTTTTTTTTAGCTTTTTTGTATAATCTCAATATACAGACATACACTGTATTTCAAGATAACTTGACAAAAAGCAGAACCACCAGCTTATTAGCAAGTAGCTATTATATACTGTATATAATAACATAACATGTGGGTGGATAAGTGGCCCTACAAACATCACTGAGAAGCACAGAAAATAACAGGCCCTTTGCAGATAATATATAAATATGTCAAGCTATTATAACACGATTTGAAATATCTAGGATAAAGTTTTTTAATTTATGTCAACAATTTCTTAATGTTTCTGAACTCACATACAGGGATATGTATACAATGTCAAATATTTAAAGCCCTTAGAGTAGCATTTGTTACAAATTTGTTACAAAACATACAACTAAATATTAACAAATCTATGCTAGCTAGCTATGCTATGCTGCAGCTGATATAAGAAAAAAGTAAAAGATAAAGGAAGCTTCAGTTTATGTAAATGTACACCACAGAACCAAACTGAAAAAAATACATATACACAGTATATGTTCGCATCTGACATATTGTCTTCTGACCTGGAATAACCAAAAATTGTTATAAAGGCAATCAGGATCAATCAGGGTTTTGGGAGTAGACCATGTTCTTGGAGAAGAAAAGCAATCTGTTGTACTAGAGTAGATCAATAGCCAAGTCTCTTTATTATCTCATAGCAAAAACCGGGATGCTAAAGTAAATCTCCATTCAAAGTGAATGACTTTTTTCTAAATGGCAGCACGAGAGAACCTGTTTGTTTATGTTGGTTCACATCGATCTGAGATTCTTAAGACAAACCCACCATTCACAGTCAAAAGAAAGGCTTTCCTCGACTTTGACAGAGGCTCTCAGGACAGAATCAAAGAGGCTGCTAGCCAGCCAAGCACAGGGGGAGGTCCACTCAGCACAACTGACACATGTACTGTTTTTCTATCAGTAATTGTTGGTGATTTAACAGTGGCTTGTTCATTGAAGGCTCCTGTTCAGCGGCTAGTTGTGCTTTAACAGAGCACCTGGCTGAGGGGCTCATTAGCATCATATTGGGCATTATGCCTTGCCACTCTTTGCCCAGCTTGGCAAAAGGCCCCCTGGCTGCCAGCGGGCCTCGTGTGTTTCCACATTCACACTTTGCCAGCAAGAACTGTCAGAAAGATAAAAGGCGTTGCAGTAGCACTTAGTCATTTAAAGAAAGGAAATACGTGGTTGGCTTACTGCCTTTTGTTGAGTTAAAGGCCTACAGAAATTAATAAAATAATAAAATACACATACAGAATAGTAGCTCATGGCCTTATTACAGAACAGAATTCCGACATTTTTTTCATGATGAGACATTGTAAAGGTTTAAAACGAAATAAATATATAAATCAAAATTAATAGCATATGACTTCATCACTGTATAAGTGATCAATTCTTTATCAAATGTTACTTTAGCTTTTGTTTATTTTAAATCATGGCCGACTGTATGATAAGTAGGGTTGCACTTCATTAGTCCTGGTGAGAAAATAACATCTTGGCATTATAATTGTGGTAGGACTTACTGACGGATATCATACAGACAGGTAGCGCTACAGAGTTTGTTTGGGACCTGACCGAGACCACCTCCTTTGTTTTGGTGCGGTTGTTTTGGTCCGCACACGAGTGCGATTATTGTGTTCACACCTGCCCAAACGAATTGCACCAAGGGGGAAAACGAACCACAGTCCGATCAGAACGGACTAAAATTGCAGGTGTGAAAAAACGCACTAACATTGCGCACAGTGGGCCTCACTGTGTGTCTGTCCTGCTGTTTACTGGTTTTGATATGAAATTAATACTAGACATCTGCAAAGGGATCACTCGCTCTCTCTCTCCTGTGAGGGTCTTTTTTTCTACCACACTCTCTCCCACATTTGCAGCCTTAATACATAATTTATTGCTTTGTAATGGTGAACCTTTCTGATGGCTTACACAATGGTTACCATTGTATAAAAGCTGTCGCATCCTAGAGGGTATAATGTGATTGTTGGGTCCTGGGCTGTAAATGTAATATGTATGTTCAGCTTTACAACCATACAGCTGGAAATTGAATACCAATTTACTGTGGCAAAGTTTAGAGTGACTGCAAATAGCCTGACAACTATAACATCTTATCAACACTTCAAAGCACGGACTGGCCTTAACGTTTGTATATGGTTAAATTATTACTATCATATGCCAATGTTTATAATACAATATGTGTACTTTTTTTAATTATTATGTACAGAGACGCAGACACAGAACTGGGAAATCACACATATCATGTGCATGTGCTTCCATACATGCTACTGAAACCAAAACTTGTTACATAATATAAATATATTTTTTAACATATTTTCACTTTTACATGCAGTATATTTAACATATATTCATTTTTACATGCAGTATCCCAAGAACATGGCCTGATTTACAGTAAATACCATGATTAGCATAATTTATTATTATCCACACACATAGCTAAGGCTACGCTAACTATATTCTCAGGAATATTTTGTGACATTATCTATTTTACCTACTTAGCTTCGCTCTGACCATTTTCTCCCTCACTTAACCCTCTCTTAAAGTGGCAAGATCATTCCAGTGCCATAAAGCTGCTTTCTGGGTGTCCTTCCCTCTCTCCATCAGCATGTCAACTGCCAGCAGAGACCCATCCCTCCCCTCACGTCCCCATCAGCTCCACATCACAGAAACTCTGCAGCTTATAGCAACAGACTGTCAACCTGTCACTCACATACACATAGACACACACACATGTGCATGTGCAGGTGCAGGAACAAGCAAGCACGCATCACATGTTTAAGACAACAGGGGTAAAGCCTCTAGTGGCAAGATAATGGGAGATAGAGGAAGTTACTTTTTTTTACTTTTCTGATAGTTATGCATACTGTAGTGTAGGTCTTCAATGTATTCTTATGTCTACACTCCACTACTGGTTAAACCTTTTAGACTACTTTCAAATGAATAAAACGTCAACTTTGCTTTGGATAGGCTAACTAGTGACAACAATTTTTATTTGGAAAGTTATATATGAAAGGTGATTTTTGACTCTGGATTAAATTGGTGTTTATCAAGGTAATACCCACAAGTTTGTTGACTACTTTGTACGTTGCCTGGTTCTATATGGTTATGTGATCACCAATATATCAATGTATTCTTGTGATAGCCACCTGTGGCACGCGGAGACAGTATCCAAGATGCCGAAATAAATAAACAAGATAACCGGGCAGTATAAACAAACTGATTTGCTAGCATGGGTGGAGACTGAGATCGGACAACATTCCGCAGAAGTTTTGCCACCGTTCCATGATGTAACGTACCAAAATCACTCATAAAAGATAGTCTCGGTATATATCTTGGCATACACACGAGCATACATAGAAAAGTGACATCAACTTGATGGGAAGAACACAGCGGCTGTCACCGGCTGCCTCGATGGGCTGGCGGCACCCAATCTACTACAGTCAATATTTACAGCCTGCCAGAGGAGACATGCCCCGCAGCCAAAACCAACCATTTACACCCCACCCACCGCTTGGGTAATTAAGCACATTTGTCTTTCATTTAGCTGAAATTGAAGTGCTGCAGAGGTTCAATGCTACAGTACAGGGCCAAAAGAACAGACCCCTTCATCTTCTGCAAACAGAGCCAGAAACGCATAGATGAAAAAAAAAAAAAATATATATATATATATATATAAAAAAACCCGTTTTTTTTTTTGTTATGAGGTGGTGAAGAGAGGTGGTGAATTTAAGAACCACTTGTTGTGCTAAGCTGCTGTTGAAAGGGACACACCAGGGGTGTATTCCACAAAGCGAGCTGAGAATATTGAGGCTTAACAAAAATAGTCTAGTTTGAATAAGCGTGGTCATGCAGTCACGGTTTAATGCGTTCCACACACGTAATTTGAGTACCAGAGACTTGGCGCTAATTCAATCAAGGCTCACACAGGCCTTTATTATGTGTGTGCACGATATTTATAAAGCCCTGATTATTCAAACATCAATTGATCACTGGCCAATTGTTGCAAAATGACAAGGAGAGAGCGGTAAACTGCTTGTGGAGCTATATGAGTATTTTGACAATAGAAAGGGCAACATGGTTGTAGTAAATAAAGCAAGCGACTGCGCTAACCTCCTTACCCAGAGTTCCTTGTGTTCAGTGTGTGATTACTGTTGCATTTAAGTTCCATATTTGTATTTGCACTTTTCTGTTGGCCTTTTAAGTTCCAGTGTTTACAGTGCAGTAAATGTGTTAATTGTGTTAGGACACCATTACATTACCTGCTGTGAACAACGAAACTTTTATTCTGTCCTTGACATCCTCATCAGCACTATTTGTTCTCACTTCCTACGTATTGCCGCAACACTTTGGAAACACATTATAGCTAAAGTGTGAATCATTTAAATGTAGTTTTCTTGTTTATATAGGATTCTAACTGCAAAGCCTACTTGGTTATTGTTTTTAAACCTAGGCCTTATTTTTAAACATAGACGTATAGTAAATATGTGAAGTGTGCCTTTCTCCCTCGTTTATTGTATTTGTATTTAGTTTTAGTTTTACTCCACTCTAAAAACAAAATGACAGGTTGGAACTATGTTCTGGAGTTTTGGTACTCTATACAAGCTCTCAAACACACACACATGCACACACACACACACACACACACACACACACACACACACAAACAGTCAAAGATAAACACCAATAGCATTTTCCAGAATATGGAGCAATGGCTTCTCAATGAAGAGGAATAAACCTTACTGTAAATTATATAATTTGTGACATTTTGAAATAGTATAATGTATGTTTGGCTAATAGGATATATATATACACACTACCGTTCAAAAGTTTGGGGTCACTTAATAATGTCCTTGTTTTTGAAAGTCAAGCAAATTTCATGTCCATTAAAATAACATCAAATTGATCATAAATAGCATAAACAGCTGATTTTTATTAATGGAATATCAATGGCACTTTGTTTTGAAGTAGCTAATCCAAGTTTATAATTTTAAAAAGGCAAATTGATCATTAAAAAAGCCTTTTGTAATTATGTAATCACATCTGGGAACTGTTGTGCTGATTAAAGAAGCAATAAAACTGGCCTTCTTTAGACTACTTGAGTATCTGGAGCATCAGCATTTGAGGGTTCGATTACAGGCTCAAAATGTCCAAAAACCAAGAACCTTCTTCTGAAAAGCGTCAGTCTATTCTTGTTCTGAGAAATTGAAGGCTATTCCATGCAAGAAATTGCCAAGAAAACACCGGTCGAGCGCTGTCCACAGGGTATGGCATGGTGTTGCAAAATGAGTGATAGCCTTCCTTCTTCAAGATCCCTTTTACCCTGTACAAATCTCCCACTTTCAACCACCAAAGCACCCCCAGACCATCACATTGCCTCCACCATGCTTGACAGATGGCTTCAAGCACTCCTCCAGCATCTTTTTTATTTGGTCTGTGTCTCACAAATGTTATTCTTTGTAATCCGTGTTACACCACGTAAAGCAGAGCAGCAGAAACTGGCTGCATTTACACCACCAGCGACAGCTAGCTACAAAGCAACAGACAACAATGGGCGACAGTGAGCAAAAATGCGTCTGGCGACTAAATGCTTGCCGACTGTTGAGGTCTGAGAGGTTAGGGTGGGAGGGCCAATGATTTTGGAGATCATCATTGTGTTTATTGATCAGTTTGTTCCTATTGGTGGCATTTAACATGTTGGAGAAACATGTACAATATATATATATATATATATATATATATATATACACAGTATATATATGCACCTTTTATGCATCTTTTATGAACCTAATACTTTTTGCAGTATAGAAACGTTTAGGGGAAAACATGTCTTTAACTCATTTATCAGTAGCTATCAACATGCCCTTAATAATTATATAATATGCGGAAGATCTGGCATGAAAGCTCTGAATTAAATTCCTGACACCATCGATTCACATTCACAATGTGAATTATCAAGCAAATGGTAGGAGCTACTAAATTGCTGTGATTGCAAATAATTATAATTAAATCTGTGAAAGTACCTTTTCAAATAGCATTGGACAGCAGCATTGTAATGGGATAATACATAGAAATAACGGCCTATCAAGCAAATCATCAAATTAGGAAGGAGGAATTCCATGGGGAGTTTTACTGGAAAATCTAGCCCAGGAAAGAAAGATGATGGAGACAAAAATATAGACAACCCTGTTTTTGTCATTGTTGATTTTGGTTCATTTGTTTTTTTGGCGCTAAACATTTCAGGAGTCTTAAGTTCACAGCTTGTAAGGCAGAAGACATGTTAGCACTAGCTAGATGACAGAATAAGAGTACAGGATAATGAAAACACACAAATCTGAGAAACTCCTCCAGTAAATAGAGAGGGGCTGAGGACAGATTAAGTGGGGAGGTCTAAAGAAAGACAACTGCTGTCATTAAATGCACAGTAAAGCATTATTGTATGTGTTGTGAAATAACTGGCTTAAATAATTTGTCATTGTGGTCATAAGTGCGGTTTGCATTTCCCACACTTCACTTTGGACACTGCAGTGCAATAAAGCACAGCAGCTGTCTCTCCCTTAATTACCCCCTTACACTCTCTCTCATAAGTTGTTGAATGCACGGAAGGGGTCAAAATCTATAAACAACTCCCTTTTATATAAACACATGAACACCTATAAAGACCATTGAAAAACATGAAATACTGCTCAAAATTATGAATTTATCCCGCCCCTCAGGGTGGCAACATGCTATACTTTAGATACAATGCAGTTTGTGATATGGTCAATCTAGCTTTAGATGTGACAATAATGCTCAATTAGCCCACATTAATGGTCACATGAATGAAGGGGGTGAAGAAAAGTGGATTTTTGCACCAGGAGTGCATTCTGGGAGTGGTGGGTGGGTGGGTGAAAGAAACGCTTACAAACATGGAAAGATTCAGCACAGTTAAATAAGATAAAACAACTAAATTCTAGAGAGATCGTGGCAACGATTTGGGTCACTACTGCTCGCCGAAGTCTGTGTGCTATTAGCAGCCAGTGAGCACTTCCCGTGACATTTTTATGCGAGACAATCCTTTTCTTTTTTTCAATTACACACCCCAACAGCCCTCTAACTACCAAAACCCAACTCATTTTCATGATTGAAATATAATTATGCCATGCCAAAAACACAGTTCTGTTTGTTTTCCTGTTACAATTGTTGACACCCCAACACCCTGCTCCACATTCTCTAACTTTAGAGATCAGATAATAGTTTGCCCCCATAACAATTTCAAATTTTTGTGAGCATTTTATTGGTCACCATGGTTCAAGAAAGCTTATTTTTCATCCCTGACATTTGGAATATATTTTTTTCGGTGACCAAGCCACTGAAAGCATTTTTTACATGTTGGGTTGGAGTAGATGTATGTATGTGTGTGCACATGCGTGTGTGCGCGCGTGTGTGTAAGGGGGGGATGTGCATACCTCCATGCGTATGCAAATGACGTGTGTCGGTTGGTGTCTGCTTTGAATGGCGCAACCAGACCGGGTCCTTGGTGTATTAATAGAAGGGGAGACAGGATCGAGACGGACCAGATGGCTTTTCATGACACCGTCATATGTCTTCATGGGTCGCCGCACTCAGCTACTGAGTATTACTTTTTTAGCACTGTGCGGTCACCGCACAGTGCTAAAACATTATCGCGGCGGTGAACCGCTCTCACCACACAGATGGTCTTTAACGTCAGCTGGGAACATCACTGCCATGATCAGCAATGGTTCAGTACGCCTGTATGTGTGTGCTAGTCAGTAAAATTGCTTTTTACATTGGAGCTGGGGGTCAATGTAGCACTTGTCGACCAGCATTTGTATGCATGTGTGTGTGCTTCTGTTAACACACACTGCCCACATTCAATCAGCAAGCACATGGAAACACATAGACGATAACTTATTCAAGCATGTTTTTCCTGGGAAGGACCTACACTCGACTATGAGAGACTTATTTTGTATTCAATGGGAAGCAGGACCTGCCCAACACATTCTAATGCCTCCCCCTCCTCAATATTGCCCAGGCTTCTTCTTCATTATAATGCTGCAACGCCACAAACACAAGTACACTAATAGTGCATTCCATTAATTTCAATAGGCTAAGAATAGATTTCTTGCAATCCTGCTGCAGAGGTTGAGATTTAGTATGTTGAGTTGTGGCTGGCCTAAATTACCATATAAAGAGGAATTAAAAAATAAATAACATTTCTTTGGTTCAGGCATACACCACAGCTGCATCAAAGCAAGAAATCAATCTATATTTTTCACTGTGCATTATTGAGTTGCCACATGGAGTCTCCCGAGTCTATGAAGACACAAGTTATATTTAGCTATAATTAGACGTGTTGAATATTCAACACGTCTAATCACGTGATCCAGCTCTATTGTCTATTTCTCAGACAATGTGGTAAAATCGATGAGAAAGTAACCAAAGTTTGAGCCTAATTTTGCATTGGTGTTAACATCCACTGTCTAACAAACTGTTGAAGCTAACAGAGTTTGCTAACTAACTGTTGGACACTTCCAAAGGCTGATTTGTCGAGATTTATAGCCACAAAAATAATAGCTTACATTCTTGTTTGAAGCTACTATTATTCAGTTTATTATTATGCTACGCATGCGTCCATTTACGTACGCCACAGTGTCCAACTCCATGTACTAGCTCTCATGCAGAAAAGTCAGCTGGTATTATGCACATAAAGTAATGCAATATACTTACAATACACACCATATACGTCTTATTTTCATTTAGCCTGAAATACCACACCTGCTGGGCTAGATAATCCCTCCTTTTTCACTACCACCAATGCACTTCAGGAAAAGAAAAAAAGTATAGATATGGGTATTGAACAAAAATACAGAACAGAATTGTATTCTTTTGTGCAAGTATTGTGTATAGCCTGCATCTATATGTACTGTATCTACATACAGTATTAAGCTTAGCCCGTTCCTTAAATTCTTATCTATCAGTTGAGTAAACATGCATATTGGAAATATTTGCAATAAAATAATATCACGTTTATCCCTGATGTGTCAGACAGATTGGTTGCTCTTCTTCTACGCCTCCTCTATGTAGCCTACGTTGAAGTGGGAAAAGTGCTCATTGCTGCCCCCTTTTGCTGCTGAAATGAACGGAACATAACGAAAAGGCCAAAGGGAGCAGCATTAAGCAAATTTTCCAGCTCAGCATACAGTACATTGAGTGAAACAGACATCTTTAAATACACACAGTGGGAGGTCACAACAAGCCACACATTCCTGGAGATATATTGGCAAAAACTGATATTTTGTTCCAGCTCTCACCTACGTGTATACTCATTTTCTTCATACATGAACTCAAATCTTAAGTAAATATATGAGTTCTAGTCAAATATTACAAACCTACTATAGGTATGTAACAGGGTCTATAGACCCTATTCTTACTTATAACTGAATTATTTCACTTTATTTACCTTTTAATATTCCTGTGTGCTAAAACAATTATTGTTTTTGATATATTTGGCTCTAGTTAGTCTAGTGCACTGTTTAAATAACAGCCATCACCTCGCAGGCCAATTCATAGACAGATAAATTTATAGCTTCTTAACATTTTCCTCTGGCATCCGTAGGAGGCCACATCCTTTTAGGTGTATAGTTCAACTTAACATTTAAATTTACAGCATTTAGCAGACGCTTTTTGAAACAGTGCGGATGCGGGGGTGAGTGTAGGCGCGAGCCGGAGAGAACACAGCGACAGCCGAGGACTTAAAGTTACAGAATAAAGCGTATTTAATAAATAACAAAACAAAAACCACAGGTTACAGGGGCAACGAAAACAATGTGCAACCAAACAATGACCCACAGCACTACGCGCTGTGAGGTTAACTTAAATACAGACAATAATTCAACTAAACGTAATGCACCTGTGCGGGGCTAATCCCCTACAGGTGCGCAGCCAAGAGGAGAGGCATGTAGCGTGCATGAGCCCGGGCACGCTGATCGTGACACTTTTATCCAAAGCGACTTACAATTAGTACATTTGTCAACAATTAAACTGGTTAACCACCAGTTTTTGCAAGCACATAACATTCACCCAAAATAAGGACAGCATCATGTAACAAGGCTACTTTACCTATGCATTTGCAAAACATTACTCGAAAGTTATCATTCGCTCCTCAAACAGTCAATAATTGCTACGGTAAAGTGCTTAATATTCTACTTCTAATTGTAACTTAACCCTGACGGATATCGTGGGAGACACACTGTATCCAGAAAAGGCCTTTGATGTGCCTTTTCCGACCCACTTAATGTCCCGACTGGATCACCATGTTTAGTAAAGCTAACTGAATCATGGAAACAGTGGGGTGCCTTTTTTAAATATATATACTGTATATATACAGTATATAAAATATATCAAAAACAATAATTGTATATATATAGATATATATATATATATCATTATTTTTTGGCTTTGATTAGTAGACATGACTTTGTGGGTGTGAGTGTAAGTGTGGTGGGAGGCTAGCCAGGAAATGTCAGGTCATCAGAACCCTGTGAATGCTGCACTCTTGCTGAGAGGTTTCAGGAGAGTCAGCGGGATAAAATCTCCAAATGTAAATCCAATCTAATGAGCTAACCATAGGGTAAATTAATATAATTTACATATGAAAGAGTTCTGGTCTTGTACAACAACAGAATGGAAATAGTACTAATTAGCTTTACAGAATGAAGGAATTTCCCAGCATGTCAGACAGTGGCATAGTGGAAAGATATATATATATATATTTCATATTTGACAATGTTTATACATACATGCCATGGTACCGCAGCAGAGAGCACAGACATATTTTGAATAGAAGAAATGATGCACTGCTTAGGTAATGTTTCACCATTTTCTTCATGTAATTTGTCAGTTTGGTTGGTTTCACAATGCAACAATTCAGTGTGTAAATTAAGCGATTTGCGTGGAAGTGTGTTTATTGGTCGGACAATTGTCCGTGTTTGGATTCCAGCTGTCAGTCATGTGTTTTTAAATTATGGATTATCAAATTATGGATTTTCATCCTGCATTATAACCAGCAATTCATATTGGTAAAAGTGCTAGAACTAGAAATTGGTAGAGTTAAACCGGCGTATTGTATACAGGCAGCACTGACGTGCTGCCGAGGACAGCTCTTGTGTTGTGTAAATAAATTAAACTATGCTTTATAGGTTTTCCACCCATTCATATTTGTCACATTACCGACATTTTAAAAGGTGGACTAAAGTGTGTTTGTTTGGTGCCTACCCGAGTGTGGGTGTGTGTTCACACCTGTCAGAAAGATCCAAACTTCAGCAAAAAGTTTGTTGGTGCGCAGCAAACAAGCTAGGTGTGAAAGCACCCATAATGTTGCCTTGCAGATAATTGGACTGATAATTAGTCGAGCCGAATATAGTGTATTTATATAGCCCTTAATCACATTATAGTTTCAAATAACCTGCAATCAGCACACAACAGCTCTCATAGTAGGAGCCAACAGGTTTCATATGGAATAAAGAAGGAGAACATTGAGAAGAAGAACATTTATCCCCAATGACGTATAGTACGTATTCCCCAGTGACGTATTGCTGCTGTAAGGTAAAAACATTAATTTGACATAAATTTTATCTTTTGAATAGACTGTTCAATCGTGGTTTTCATTTCAGGTCTGCTGACACGCCATCAAGACCACATTTGTTATTATTCATTTTTTATTAGTTTTTAATATATATTTTTTTTAATTAATCTTGTACAATTGTGTCTTTTCATAAATATTTTAAAACCTCAGGGTATTTCCATGTATTTGCATGTAGTGTAAACTCATACATAATACCTGAACAGGACTAACGTTTTGCCCACAATCAAGATATAATCCACCAAAAAGATTCCAGCGAAATTGTACAGCATTCTGCTTGGATTCAAACTCGGAGCCCAAGAGTGTAGGAAGCACACAAGCACATGACTCCCTGAAGTCCCCATGTAGGCTATGTGCGAATGGTGCCAGGGGCCCTCGATTCCATCGCTCAACACAGAGTTACACCCTCTATGTCTTAACTGTAGGAGAAAAAAAAGAACTCCCAAGATTACTTTTTGGAGCTCCGGTGTCTCCACCACACTGATGCTCCAGCCATGGCGACGAAGAACACGGAAGCACCGCCAGGAAAGCCCGCCTCGGGCAGCCTGTGCTAAGACTTGGGCTAAGGCACGGAGTGAACCACATCAGCCCGCCCGCCACCCTCATCAGTTACCTTAAATAAAAGCAGCAGGCCTCCCCTCCATCCTCCCACCGCAGAGGGCAGGCCAGCTATAGCGTCCCCACAGGGGCCTAAAATGATGCATTTATGGAGATTACATGCGCCGGGGGTGAGAGAACCAATTACCGGCTGGAAAGCGCCGGTGTTCAGAGCCTCGAGACCGGCACCGAGAGTCCGTGCACAGCCTGCTTGCTCAGCCGCACACCCACAGCGAAACAAAAGGGATTTAACGGGCTCTGTTTAAATCCGTAGGCTTTGGCCCCATCTCAGCTCACTCTGTGTGGACCTTTTACGAACTGATTTAACCTCTATTACTAAACTGCTGGACATGGATCTGGCCTTAGGTAGGCCCACAGTAGCATGTGCAGTGCATACAATGTGGGACACAGGAGATATTGGGAGTGGCTGTTGTTAAACCACTGTGATTGCTTGGACTGGGTACAGGGACATGTGCTTAGCATAGATCAGAAAAAAACCTGCCGCGCATCATCAGCCCATGAGCTGATATCGAATGGAATCTGATCAACTAGTTTGCCAAAGCCTTTAAACCTTCTGAAACGGTGACAAAATGTTTCGAGAACAACATCCTGTTAAGCCCCAGATAATGAAATCGTCTCAGAAATGGAACTAGAGGTTTTGTTCCCCCTGCTGCCTAGAGAATGGTGAGGTGTAGCTATGCATCTGTAGACTCTCCAACAGCCCCCCCCGGGGGGGTGGTATGGGAGCCAGGGTAGGGAAACGGGCTGAAAGAGGAAAATGCCGGGCTGTGTGTTGCTTGAGTCAGCCTAACCAGCCAGGGATTTCCCATTCCTTCTCTGTTTACCGTCACTGTGCTGAGGATCTACCATAGTCTGATTTCTCATGGTAATTCAATTCTAGGGAAACATAAAGGACAAAGATGGTGGGGGTGTACTAGTAATGAGGTCACAAAGTAATGGGAGCAGTTGAAACGCAAAAAAGAATTGATCTTATCTTGGAATACAGAAGAAACACATTTTGCCCTACACTGGGTTTGTCTCTTGCCAAAAATGTACAAATACAGGTTGTGTCCCCTATATCCTGACCAGTAGTCATATTTCCTTACCACACCAAACCATTTTTGTAATTATAATAGCACTTTGTAATACATTTCTTTGGCTGCGTTTGGTTCAGAATGGTTTATTTGAGTCTATTTTGTGGGCGTTTGCTAAAATTAACTTTTATCATTTATATTTAACCTGTTTTATCACATTTCATGTTACAATTGGGATGGGAAAATGGGATGGGACACATGATCCATGTCATGAACATTATCTATTTGAGACTCATGTGGCGGTGTCCCACATTAAACGACTGCATGGAATCAGAAACAGACTATATGTGGGGATATAATTGAACATTTCATATTACCTTGAGGAGTTGGTCATATTTGGGTCAATAACCACATTTTGTACCCTCTAATAGTAGTGTCTTTAATAGGGCTACCTTTGTTATTCTTCTGCCAATAATAACACAACACAATTATTTAATCCTATTTTTTTATATAATTTTTTCAGTTTTCTTCTCATGTAATGTGTGCCTTTTTGTATTGTACAGAAATGTTACTGCCATCTAGGCCAGGTCACATTTATTTGATCTTTTTTGGGTTTTTTACCTGGTTAAATGTGATACATCTAGGCTAATAGCCCACAACGTCGTTTCAAAGAGCTACAAAAATCAGATCAGAAACGATCGCCTCGTAGATCACAAACAAGGCCAAGGTATGATAGCTCTTAATCGAATTACCATTAGCAAACAGATGTAAAACATCCCTGCAGTCCCTCAATACAACATGCTTGCCGTTGTCACCTCAATGCAGCCATTTTTTCGCAACTCCATGCTGTGAGGACAGATTCCCTAGGAGCTTGATAACTCCGGGCCCAGATGTGTAATCATAATAAAAAGCATATGCCGGTTTTGCTAGTGTGTGTGTGTGTGTGTGTGCGTGCGTGCGTGCGTGCGTGCGTGCGTGCGTGCGTGTGTGTGTGTGTGTGTGAGAGAGAGAGTGAAAAAGGGGTTAAGTACAGAGGGCCCAGGGGTAAATATTCCACCACTAAACAGATGGAAGGGGTCCAGGTAGCAGCTGATAGACACACCTTACACCTCCCACAGCTGGTTGGGGCCGGGGGTCACTGGGATAGGTGGGGACGTGGGGGGGCTGAAAGCATGTTTGCACCAAGGTCTAACGTAACAGAGGAGTATAGTAGGCTACACCTTAGATGGATGAGTCGCTGTCCAGTGCGCTCCGCTGCTGATTTAGTTCATCGTTCCAAGGCATGAGAGAGATTTTCCAGGGTGGGGCTGTATCAATACATCACTGTGATGTGCTCATAACTTTCTATGTGGTTACAATGAGTTCTTTATTTCTGACATACTGATATTACGGACCACTGAAAACAAAGGAAAACATATAATGTTGGGCATGTATGTTATGTCACATATACAGTATGTGGTACAAAACCAGCATGCAGAAACCATACAACCATTCCAAATGTTTACAAATTAATCTCTCTCTTTCGCCTCATTTAGTACTTTTTTTATGGTTGTAAAATACAGATAAACTTTTCTGAATGATGTTGACATTGCCTAGAATTTCCTATCTAAAAATAAACTGCTTCAACTGATAGTAAATATTGGCAGTGAATTTAGTGTAGAGCTTAAAATAAGACACAGATGATAACTATTGCAGAGAGATCATAACGGTATAACTGAGAAAAGAGGAAGGGGAGGAGAGGAAATGGGAGGATGGAAAAGAACAGGGACACAGAGATGGAGGACGGGTGGAGATGAGAAGGAACGATGGCAGGAGGAGGAGAAGCAGGACAGGTGAGATTAGAAGGACCGTAAGGGATGATGGGATATCCAGACTGTCCCTGTGCTAGGAACACACACACACACACACTGCTGCAGAAGATTGAGAAAAGATTTTTTTCATTAAGTGATGTTATCTGCCCCACACTGTACAGTTCGCAGTTTGTCCACATTTCTGAGCAGATAGTGCCTTCTGATTGGCTAGCAACACACACAAAGCAACTAAGAAACTCACCAACAAGGTTTTTTTTGTTTTTATTCTTTGCTTGGCTTTGCAATGATGTGCACCGTTCTGGCAAAAATCCCATAGTTTCGATCGATATCTGCCTCTCTTTCTGCTGGACTATTTCCAATTCAAACAGTAAAAAGAAAAGATATGTGCAACCATTGAATGTATTTACAAAAGAAAACGCATAAAAGCCACAGGTGCCACAGGGATTTCTATTTGTGATCCTAGCCTTTATCCAGTTTGGGTTACATTAAAAGTAAATTGATAAATTGAAGGCAGTTTGGAATCAATATTTGTCCTGTATATGATTGACAATAATATGTTGGCATTGCATACCCAAAGTCCCATCTTTTACTGCTTATTTGCAAACATTTTAAACAAATACTGAAACAGCTGAATAAAAAAAAATTGTTATAGTTGTCATGAGACTCTCGGCAGGCTTATTTTATGATTAACACCTATATGGATATCGGTTTTGGAGGATGGGGGATCTTATTTCTAATACAATTTCTATTGGTCGGAGTTCTCAGCAATGTTTACCTCTCTTGAGGCAGTGTTGCTAGAAATTGGTAAGGGAATTGAGTCCTGGCCTGGGAATCACATTTCTAAAGGCATGGAATAGTTTCCCTCAGGTTTCAATTCCAAAGTGTCTATCAAGTCTGAAATTAAAATGTACCTGTCTATGCGTGGCTATTTTCTTGCTCCCCCTAAAAATAAACTGCACAACTGAGTTTTTTGCTGTTGTTGTGCTAGGCCAAACTTTAGGCGTAATTTTATGTTCTCTTACCATTTGATTAAGTAGGAAATGAGTCAATGAGAAAAAATTCCACATTCCATGAGTCACAGCTACAGAGCAGGCGTGAAGTGAAAGGATGTGCAATGTGTCTGTAAACATACCACAAATGTGCTGCATAATAAAAGGCAGAGGAAAAAAGACAAGAGGTCAAGAGAAAAAAGGCAAAAGAAAGATGGAGAAAATGTGTCCACACTGGTGGTAATAAACAATGATTTCAAGGCAGAGCCGCCCATCAAGATCTTCCTTGCTGTTATCAATCATCTACCATTGCACAAAAATACCAGAACAACTGCCACCTGCATTGAATTGGACAGATAATGGGTTGTAGCAGGAAGGCTCCAACATCAGAATCGTTTCAACCTGGTTTTCTGCAGCACTTACACAGACAGTACCCTGAATAACACTTTTCTCCGTTGGGAGAAAGAGAGGAAAAAAAGGAAACAAAAAACATGTACTCATGGAATGTCCTTCCATGTGAATTTGCTTTCTGCTGCAAAGTGAAGCAACTTGTACTGTATCTCTGTAGGGCATGAAAGCCCAAACAGTAGACTTCTTTAAAGAGAAGGAAACAGGTGCTGTAAGCACACCAACATTGTTGGTAAAACAGAAGAAGAGATGTGATGCCTCTCTTACACGCTCTAGCGAATGGGAGTACAAGAAATAATAATGACATCGTTATTTCTCTGATCGGGGGAGGTTGGCTCGTTTTGATTTGGCTCTGGATTGGACGCACATGAGCTAGGTTTGCTGTTAGCTATGCTAATGTCGGCAGACCTCCCGCTGTGTGCCGGCTGTGCCCAGCTGGACAGCTCGGAAGTTATTTACCTATAAAACGGCATGTGTGCATATGAAGGGCAGAGTTACACGGCGTAAAAAGTGCTTTAAAGATACAGCACGTGTGCATTCATGTGGGGTTTATGTGCGTCTGTGGGGATTAGCGTAGCATCTTCAAAACCCCAGCCATGGGCTAATGTGGTGTATCCCGTCCATGCAGCCACTCCCGAGAGGAAAGGTGGAAACTAGGGCTATGTTTTATCTTAGAGCTACCTTACAGTAGGCCTATTTGTGTTATTCCATTTTCTTCTTATTGTTTTGATCCTTTTAGCAAAGGAAAAGTTAGGGGGATACAAACAGGTTTCCCATTTTTCTTTTTCTTCTATGGAGTCAGAGATACTGTATATGCTATAGTTTTCAATATAATATAAAGTAGTATATAAGAAGTACATGTTTTTCAAATTGATTGACAGCACCCTGGAAATCCAGGGTATCAACTGGTAAAGATTGAGGTTTGTACTTCAAAGAGCCCCGCAAGAAGGTTTTACAGCAGCCTCCATAATACTATTTTTCAAATGATGCAATTGTCAAATAAGTTGAATGCGCAGCACCGCCAAAGCCAGACCGCCCACTGATCCACTGACTACAGTAGAACAATGTTTCAAGAGCCTCTGCACTAGCAGGAAAACCAAACTCACTTAGCACTGACAACACTGATACTGTATCATGTCGCTTCCTACATACCAGTATTTGAAGCGGGTACTGATTTTACGTAATTTGAAATAGAGATTAGTTCAAATTTAAATCAACTTCTTCTTACAGATGTCATTATGGGATAGGTTCAATATTTTATTTTACTTTATATGCTTTTAGAAACTATAACGTTTTCCATCACTGCTCATTATATGGATCTGGGTTATTAATAGACTTTTAAAGTGTGTTGCTGTATTTGTAGTGAACTATGTTCTTAGCTGTGAGGGCATTGTTTTCTTTATTTTGGTTTGATGCTAACAATCTCTTCGCACCATTTCACGCTGTCCGGGTCAGTCAAACACAAGACACAAAATAATATGCCTAGCAGTGGGTGTGGGTGTGTGCGTGCACGCGCGCATGCGAGAGGGAGAGATAACTTAATGGTGCGAATATTCATCTAACTTTTTCACTTCCCGAGTTCTCTCCCTCCATTTACCTCCAAGGGCCACGAGGGGGAATTCAATATCCAAAAGGTGCCCAACATTATGAAGTATACCATGCATTATACCGCTACATTTTACTATAATAAACCCATCAACAAGCATAGTGAATCTATGGCACAGAGGGTCTACAGCAAAACCAATCAATATGGTTAATGTGGTACTGAACCCTTTTCCTAAGTTACCTTCCACTTTATGACCCGTGTCCCCATGGTATGACCCATAAAATCTAAATTATGGTTGCGCGGTGCGGTAAATGCCCCTGCCCAACCCGCTACTGCTGCTCTCTGCAGCCCGTTTTCTGTTGCAGGGCAACAATTGTGTTGCTGGGGACTCAAACACGACTTAATTAAAATACTTAATTCATCATTGTTTACTAATTAAGAAGGATTATACAGTATGCTGGCAGGCAGGGATATGTGTATTATACGGTAAATTACTGTAATCACCAAGCTGCAAGATCATATGAGCTACTGTATATCAGATGTCTCCAGGATACTCATCTGTGGCCCGTGAGAAATCATACTCAAAACCTGGCTCACACACACACACACACACACAGCGGGAGAACTCCCAATAACAGGTCGTGCCCGTTTCATGGCACTGAACATGCACTAGAGAGAGAAAGGAGAGGCAATGAAGACAGGCTAGAGATAAACTGAATGAGTGTAAGATGGAGAGGGGAAGAGAGTGAGGGGGGGGGGGACATTGATCGAGTGAGAGAGCGTGTGAAAGAAAGAAGGAACGAAGGTAGAGAGCTTACAGTGAGACGGGTAAGGGACAATAAACAGAAGACAGAAGAGCAACTGAATAAGAAAAAGTGTGAAGAAAGAGGCTGAAAGAGAGGAGGAACTGAGTTATAGTTAAATAATATGGGAGAGTTATAGGCCTACCAAGTCGTCTTATTCCTTTAGCTGTTCTGTAAGAAGAATGGCTGCCCACAAGCCCTGCCAACGCCTTCCAGGATTAAGCTCAGAAAAGACCATGAGAGACCACCAGTAAATATCCCCTGGGACTGTGCTCCCCTGCCAGCTACTGTACACGTTTACAGCCAGGGTGTGTGTGTGCATGTGGGTAAGTCCAGCCTTGGAATTCCGACATTAATGTCGAAATTTCAAGAATAAAAGTCAAAATAACCTTTTGAGAATAAAGTCGAAAATTGAGTTTTGAGAAAGAGAGAGAGAGAGAGAGAGAGAGAGAGAGAGAGAGAGAGAGAGAGAGAGAGAGAGAGAGAGAGAGAGAG
>JAODLI010006652.1:0-27805 GCA_027575585.1 Percopsis omiscomaycus | reverse complement strand
TATTTGTATCCTGTGATGTTTTATATATATATATATATATATATATATATATATATATATATGTAAAGCATACTATATAAAACAGTTACTATATAAAACAGATACTTTAATTTACACTACTCTTGCCAAAGACTAAATTGAATTTTGAAACTGTTTTAAAGATGGATATAATTTATCATACTTGAATAGATTTTCTAATGGATATATTATTTCACAAACATAAAAATAGAAAATAGCATGATTGTTTATGGTCTAGTAAAGCCCAAACAGGGGTTTTGTGTTAATGTGGCTGGTTAGACCTTTTTTCAGGAATGTCTGGGCATGTTGGCCTTATTGAGTAATATGTTCCTGACAACAACTGACACCTTTTTTCTTTTTTTCTTTTGTTTCTGTTGAATATGTGCCGTTTGCTGACCTCAGCAAATGTGCAGCATAGCTCCACCCAAGAAAGGTCTAATCAGACTAATACAATTACAGGCCCTTTAAATTTGCCATTTGATAATCTATCTTCCCCTACAACAGATGAACATTAATAAAGGCCAATGCTTTATTTTTTAAATCCTATTTAGTATAGCTAATTAGGTAACCTATTCATTTAATGCACTGTTTTGACTGTCAAATTTATCCAGAAAGCACAATAAAGCTTTAATTTTACCATTTACATGTATATGTCAAGACTGTTTTAAAAGCTGCATTTCACTAAAATGCAGATTAATTGTGTGTGAAATACTATAAACTGCATATATACTGTATGTGTGTAAGTAAATGTAATGTAGAGGGGCTTGTATTGTATTGTACTGTATGATATTGAACACAAGCTACAAGCTAACATATATGGATCGTTTTGTTACTGTGAGGGTGAGACATTTGGTATTAGCCTTAATGAAAATACTTATATAGAAAATCAGATGTCTAAACAGATGTATAAACTTTGTTTTCTAAAAATGTCAATGCTGTACTCCGTTTAACTTGTGGTACACATTAGAGCAATGTCCTATAAATTGTATGCTTATGCCACTGTTTTGCCCCATGGTGTTTCTGACTGTATAATGTTATTTTGTCAAATAAAGTGAGTAAAGGTATACACACCTTATTTTGTGTCTGGAATTGCATTTGTGGTTACAAAAACTGTGTTGTTTTGGTTTGAATCACATTCCTCTCTACTCCTCCCCCTAAAGCCCTCATAGGCTCAAACCGTTCCCTACTCCTCCCACTAAAAACCAGACACATTTTTGTAGGAAGGTTGTGTTAAACATTAACAGCTGTCTACTTGCTGTTGCGTTTAATATCTGAGTCATTTGGTTACTGGCTGAATAACAAAACAAAACTATCACTTGCCATAACAGCAGCCCATAACAGTCCAATCTCAGATACTTTCTTTTATGTCCTGAGATCATCATCAATACCTCCCTGCCTTTGGATTAGTCTAATATTGCTTTAATTCTTTAATCTTCGAACATTTTGAGTATTTATAGTTTTCTGATAACATGCAATTACAAATAAATTTGCGTTGAGAGTAAAATGTTTATAAGATTACCTGCAAAATTAATCTGATATTGCAAGCTCCATCGCTACGATTTGCCTCGCTTACATATAACATATCAGGATGGTTTTAATCAGGCTACTCATAAATCAGCAATAACCTGAAATGCACTATTGCATATATCTGATCATTCAGTCTAATGCACTTGCATATATTTATATGGTTCAACAAAGCAATTAAATGCCACCAGTAATCCAGGATCTAATATAAAAATTAAAACCTTTGGAAATGTTTAATTTTGTTTCTATTAACAGCAGCTTATGTCTTGTCAACTAAAGAATTTAGCAAAATAGATCCATAGACAAACACAAACAGCCCTACATAAGAGTTATTGTAATTGTCTTGGCATTTGGCAAGATTGGCCATCATGACCATAAATTCTTGGTGCTCATTAGAGGAATAGGAAAATCCAAACCCTGACTCAATAAACCTGAGAATATAATATGATAATATAAACAACAGCTATCCATATCTGAAAACAGATTGGCTTGAGGATAAACCCATTGCTGTCAATAAGAAAACAAAATGATCAGTCATCTATCACTTCTCGTTTCTTTCAGGGACCCTAGATAAATTACATTGTGTTTGTAGATACTGCACTGCATCCATTATTTGACACCAGCGACTATGACAGACACTTACTGCGTTGCGTGGGTTCTCCAGGCGTTGTCAGGCCAGCCCAATTACAAAGCAATTTCGGCCATGCAGGGAAAAAGTTTAAAAGGAACCATTATCGCATCCAATAAACAGCAATTATGTGTAATTTCATGTCTTGCCACAGGTGTTGAGGCTGAAAGGGCATTCACAAGGAGAAGTGGGAAAGGGTTTTCCTTTTTTTGTGTGAAACGCACTGATGAGTGTGTATTAAAAAATAAAATTTTGATTGTTATGTCTTAATCTAAAATATGATCATCAAGTGTTTCTTTTTAATTTAGTATGTTAAGTAATACTGGTGGATATAGGAAAATGGTGCGTCATGGTGCGTCCCTCTTGTGCTTAGTATGGGAATTACAGCGCCGAAGAGTGATGTGAATTAGTTTTTCTCCTTCATTTTATTAATAGTAATAATAAAAATAATAATTGTACTCTGGGCATGGACCTTTGCAGGAAATTTGTTTAACCAAACCACTGAAAACACAACCAAACTCTATAAGATACAACTATATTATTGTTAGAATGCATATTAGATATATACTGTACAGCTTCCGTTGACACACATTGTAGCCCTGGTTCCACAGGACATTTATTACCGCCATCGTGTGGTTTTGAGCAGGAATGACATCCAGATACAATTTTAGACCTTTTATTCTGTGAGATTATACGTGGGGTCTGTGGTGGATTTAGAGTGGCTTCTAGCCTACTCAAAATGGATGAAAAGCTGTGAGACTGGGTTGCATTTTACCCTCGTTTTGAATAATAATTATCATATTAACGTGATTCATATTAGAAATGGAAATAGAATAACGGCCTATTAGGTTTACGTCTGGGGATTGATTGTTAACCCACAAAGGTCTCTAAATTTGGTCAGAGGTCAAATTAACAATAAGATAAATAAGAAAAAAAAAATGTAATTGATTAATATTATCATTTTCCCAATACATTTAATCACAAATCTATCCACATAATGCCTGGTTCCAAACTTACAATATATAGTCCCCCCCCCCCCCCCACACACACTCTGGAAAACAGATGAGCCCTGTCGGTTCTTTCCTTCGTCTCATTTTAATGCAGAGCAGGCTCTTTGTGCCCTGTAATACTGTGTTAATGCTGTGTTTTAAACATATTTCATACTCTTTGTAATATAACTGAGCCCTCTGTAAATAAGCTATTGTGACATCACTGTCAATACATCTACATAGTTAGCTATATCCCCATTTTATTCATGTGCATTCATCTTTAAAATAATATATTAGCTAATTATAAACCTCTAAATATACTTTAGATGTTTTGATGTGATCATCTAGAAAATTCCTTTAATTTGTTTAGGATTGCATTAAATGCTCACCCACCACCCCAACCCCCACCCACAGCAAAATAGTTGATGGCCTAAGGGCGTGGCATTCCGTCACAAACTGATGATGTCACAAAGTTCAGAGATCAGAGATACATTTGAATCTTGTGGCATTCTTTGTGACATTGTTTGACAGCCTTCGGTAAAGGAAGTACAGTAGTGTGGCTTTTGAACTGCTTCTAAACTACAGTCGCATTTGTTTGGCACTTTTGAACAGTAGCTATAGACTACAATAAAAAAATAATATTTTGTTACGACACAAACCACACATAATGCACAGACTGGCAACAGGGCTGACCAGGCTTCGTTCCTGCCTGAAAGGAAAGCGAGCACTGGTAGCTGATCCCATGAACACCTCGGAATCCACCGATGGGTGCAAATTTGTTGAAATCAAACCGGGTCGGATCGTGAGGGTCAAGCATATCACCCCTGACCGACCCGTGGTGGAGGAGCCCAGTGAGCAAGGTGCCACCATCAGCTACAAGCGCAGCATCATAGTTCGCTACAACGGATGGCAGATCATTGAAGATTTGGGGAATAGCGCCAAAGCCGCGCTAAAACATGGTCCCTACGCACCCAAACACGCCGTGGTCACAGATTGTGAGAGGCAAGTGACCTCCTGTAAAGGGACGCACCCGGACGTGGCACTGTTCTTCGTCCATGGGGTCGGGGGGTCGCTGGACATCTGGGGCCGTCAATTGGACGGCTTCTCCCAGCTGGGCTACGAGGTGATTGCGCTGGACCTAGTCGGTCACGGAGCTAGCTCCACGCCGCTCCACGCAGCGGCTTACACGTTCTACGCCCTCGCTGACGACGTGCGGCTCATCTTCAAGAGGTATGCCCGCAAGAGGAATATCCTCATAGGGCACTCCTACGGCGCCTCCTTCTGCACGCTCCTGGCCTACGAGTACCCAGAGCAGGTCCATAAGTTAGTGCTGATAGCTGGAGGAGGTCCAAGCAGGCTAGAGCCTAGCTCCATGTTCGACATGCCCATCTGGGTGCTGCGCTGCCTCTTCCCGCTACTCAAATCGATCTTCCTCCAGAATGGCTTTGCCCGGCAGGGGGCGGAGGAGAAGCAGATGATGAAGGACAACAATGCCTTCAACGTGTCGCCGTTTGTGCTGCGAGCCGTTATGAACGGGCAGTATTGGCCTGAAGGGGGCTGGGGGTACCACGCTGAGCTCACCGTGCCTACACTGCTGTTGCACGGAGCGCACGACAAGTTTGTGATGGTTGATGATGCATACAGCATGGACAGCCTTCTGCTTTTGTCCTTCTTGAGGGTCGTGGAAGATTGCAGCCACATGGTAATGCTGGAGTGTCCCGAGACTGTCAACAAACTCCTACATGAGTTCTTCCTCTGGGAGCCTGACACACACCTGTCCCACCGAGGTTGCACTTGAGTCTAATGGCTGCACATAGGGAACTACAGACAGCCCATCAAATAAATGTCTCTACACCGGCATCACGGAAGGTCCTTGTGTGTCACACCCTGCGTCGAGACCAGTTTCTCCTCCAGAAATGTTTAATAAAAAAACTAAAAATGACCTAATTGTATAGGGGTGGCCATATGGGGCCACTGAAAATCTTAGGTTGGCACACCAAAACCTAAAGCCATAACGGAATTTCAGGAATTTGATTATGCTGTTGTAGTAGGCCTATATAGGCAAGTTTAAAACTAAGGAATCGCATACTGATATACTTTGATTTCCTATTTTACAATTAATGTTTATAATGATCTGAAATTATCCAGATTTAATGCCCTCGCCCTTTGCGATTCTACACTTAATGCTCCGAGATTGCTCAATCTCTTGTCGCTCATTGTATTTCTCAAATGGGTCTTGATTAACACAGAAAAACTGTGCTCACATGCTGCAGTGCTCTAATGCAAGTGCAATTCTGCAAAGTTTAAACATCTCGTGGAACACCTCCCTATATGACTCAAGGAAGACTGTAAGCGAGTGGTTGCTTGCTTACAGTCATTTTGACGGACATGGTTGTAGAACTAATCTACTTGAGACACAGCCTGGACTCGGTCTGATGCCAAACTACTGTCTGAGGACTGTACAGGAGGGTTCCTGGCATGGCTGACACTTACATTTTTCTTTATGCCTTCAATTTTTCTTTATGCTTGCTGCAGTTAAAAATATATTATATATATGAGTATATGTGCCACTAACATTTACATTTATTAAGATATTGTCTGAAAAGCAAACACACCTTTTACTTCAGATGACATACTTTCTGCTCAAGCTTCCTATACAGGATACACAATAAGGTCTTTTAGCAGACAATATTTACTGTAGGGCTTCCGTATAGTGACCCAAATGATGCAGTGATAGAGCATTTGCAGAATAGGGCAAGACTCAGACCAAACTTTGAAGACCTAGATAAATAGAATATGGAAGTGTGGAACATGTCGAATATGTATTAGATGTTGTGTTAGTCAGCCATTTTGCAATAACTTAGTTGGTAGAAATGTCAACCATAACTGAAAAAAGTAGTATTATATACAGAAGATATCATCATGTTATATGGGCCTATACTGTATAGTATGTAAAAAGAAATAAATAATAATCACATTTACATTTAAGCAGATTAATTATACATAAAATAAATGCACAAACTCACACTGTGGCTGTTAACAGCTGGAGATATAGGTAGGCTACTAAACATGCATCGGCAAAAGAACGTCCTGTTGTTACGCAACACCATTGTGGGCCACAAGACAAACATGTTTTTTGTTCGAGATGTTCGAGATGCCACTAACGACCTGGCTCTCTGTTTGGTCCCTTGGAGCCTAATTAATTTTTATATTTAGATGTTGCAGATGGTCACCACAATGTGACCATTGTCTTGCAAAAGTTATCGTTCTTACTGTAGCCTACGTTGTTGTCATTTTCGTGTAATATGGGTTTGTATTGCTGATAAACAACTTCATTACTATTTTTTTAGAGGTCAGGCAACCTGTTGATTGAGGCTGCGTAAAGTCCCCGGCGGTCCCTGGGAATTGGTGAGAGGATCGCAATGCGTTTCCGTAGATACGTCCCAACAGATGAGCTCCCATGATACACAGCGTAGGCTACAATGCGGGAAAATGACAAGCGCTCTAGGACATTGGCTCTTTGCACCGGGCGTTACGGTGCAGGCGTGCAACGATAACTTTGAATCGTTGCTGTTCTTGGCAGAGCTCTAATAGAATGCGAATATAGACCTACCTGACATTTAAACCGCGCCTACACTTTTTTATTTTCTTTTATCAATGTTGTAGTCTAATATCCAACGACCGTATTTCTACCCCGTGAAGACGGAAGCTTTTCTACGCGAGGTGTAACGTTTATTTAAGTTTTTGCACAGTGACGTGTTTGTTCAAATTATTTCAAACATGTATGTTGCAGAACCTACGGTATCACAATGATGGCCGAGCTTTTTAATGGATTTCAATTTGAGTTTATTACCTCCATTTCAACATTGGTCGTTGGATAGTAGCCTGACATTCTACCTGCACACTCGAAGAAACTTTACACACAACGATGAGTTCTGAAAAGCCAAGCTTTCTCTCACAGCCGGTCGTGAAGAACATTTTCATGTACCGAAACGGCGACCCTTACTATGAGCCTCGTCGTATAGTGATAAACCAAAAAAGGGTGAGTACTTTTGAGACTTTACTGAGAGAGGTGACCGGCGGGGTGCAACCCCCGTTTGGAGCCGTCAGGAACATCTATACCCCGAGAGGGGGACACAAGGTGGACTGTTTAGACCACATCCAAAGCGGAGAGCAATATGTCGCTGCAGGGAGAGAGCGGTTTAAAAAACTTGAGTAAGTGGAAACCTTTATTTATTAAGTCTTCTCGTGGATATCTCAATGCATAGCTGGATATTATTATATTAATATATTTTCTCTGGTCACATCAAAACGTTTAACATTAGTCATAATTATGTATTTTCTTCTATGAGACCCCAAATAAGTAGCCTATATAAATGAGTCCCACACCTGTTGATGGAGTCTTTGGTCTAGAACTTAACATGTGTTGACTAAACAATGTGACAACATGAGACTTCATCACTGTAAATTGTGCTTACAGCTACCTACATATTAGCTCCAGAAAGAAAAGGATGATGCAGACTCTTCCATTGCAGGTAAATCATTGATTTTTTTTTTTTTTTTAAAGGAAAAATAACATTGAGCATGCTTCCATTTAGACAGTCAGTAGGTCAGCCATTCACTACAGCCTCTGTAGATACTCACTTTCTAATGGACTGTGGACAGTACATACTGATGGTTGACATCAAGTTATTAGCATATACAGTAAAATAAAAAACTTGAGGACTTTAGCAATACCCTACACCTTGTTCAATTGCTGCCCCTCGTGAACTTCTGCACACCAGGGCAGAGGTTTGAAAAGGTGAGGTGTAATGTTTAGTCACCCCTATCTATTGTCATCTGTTAAGAATTGCTCGGTTGTCGTCTCAGTGGTCATGCATTATTCATTTATGGATTATAATCATCTTACCTTAAATGCATCTTTAATCACCAGCCACCAGGTCTCAGCCAAAACAAGGACAGCTTGTAGGCACATACAGTATGCCACAAACTTGTCAACTATGGTTGCCTTTACAAATCAGAGATTGTTTTTATTATTTAACCCATAAAAACAAGGAAGAATCAAGGCAGTATCAGTGGGTTCCAATATATCAGTATATTAATACATTAATGAATAATGATAAAAGATTACTATAGTTCCTTTGATGTAAAGTTTGTTTCATTATCAGGTAGAGCTTTAGTAATCAAATACTTGGATGTAGGTAGAGCTTTTGTGCAGCACACAAGGTTCTATAACTTTTCAATACAGACGTTTTAAGATACTGGTAAGCTCTTGCAGAAAACATTGTAGGCCTACATAGTATACATGGCACCTTACAAGTCCTACATCATAATGGCCAATGTCTAACATGAATACACATGTCCTGGTACACAAATAGAAGATGTAACTGATATCCTGCTTTCTTAAATGAGGCCACAACCCTTCCACTAACCCTTGTAAAGCATGGAGCTTGGCTGATACTTTAAAGTACCAGTTGTTAATTCATATTATTATTATAAATAACAATAAATAAAGGTACCCTGTTCTTCAAAATGGACAGTTATTTGATTATAGAAAGAGGAGCACAGTAGTACTGCCTATTCAAACTGATGAGGTTTTGTCTTCTCATCTCCTTGAATACACTGTAGACTCAAGTGCCTGCTGTTACTATTATAAACATTATTCAGAAAGCATTAAAAGCGCCAATCTAGTATACAAGTGGCTAGTTTCCCTCTTGGTCCCCTTAGCCATCTGATTGGGTGGTTTGGAGAGGTTCTTCTCTAATGCACAACTCCTTCATAGCTAGCTGGCAGGGTTTGGCTAATTTTATGGTTGCCTGATTGCTTAAAGGGCGAAACAAAATCTGATTAGGCCTTCTATCTGTTAATAGCTTTAAATAAACCATGATGCATGAGGCATAAGAAAATGCAACATCTTTAAAGTCAGGGGGGAGGGGAAAAACAAATTACTAAGTGTCTTTTCCTAGTACGGCAGAAAAAGTGAAAATAGAAATAATGTATTTCTTTCAATTTAGAAGGTAATGAAACATAAGCATTTTGCATTTATTGTCCTCTTTTCAGTTTGCTGATGGACAAAAGAAAAAAAACATGCAAATACAAGAGAATGTGTTATTTAACTTTGCTATGGTATTTCACACAGGAATACACTTTACTGTGTAGTGTACTTAATTTTTAGTGTGCCATACAACATAATCATATACATCACTCCCCTTCAGCCTAAAGCAGTTCCACAGAGTCGGCTCATTGTCTCAGCTAGATTTCTGAAACCCATCCGGGAGCCATGTCCAATATTGTAAGTTTAATTCTATAATCCTACACCTATCCACCTATCTATCAGTGGGTGTGGTTACCAAGTTGTATCAATGTCTAAAGTTTTACCTTTTTTCTGCCCCAGTGTGGTAGCAAATGGAGACGTGCTGAATCCAGTCATGAGGCTGTTAATCGCCCAGAGAATGCTGAGCCAGTTTGATCGAATACTAGAGATGGTCACGGAGAAGATGGGCTTACGAATCCTGGGGGGCGTACGAAGGTATTTTAAAAGAAACAAATTGAAAATTGTGTATATTTTAAAGGTCTACTACTTTTTTCCAGTTGTGTGGTCAGCTGTGTTGTCGGAAGAGACCTGTAAGGGCTGGACTACTTATGAAATCTGTCTAGCATGTTATTTACCTTTGTCCTCGCTGAAAAAGTCATGGTTAAAAACAAACAGTCAGATTTTGCTCTAGGTGTGACATAATTTCTGCATTGTAACCAATTGTCTCTGAACTATCCTCCCTCAGATAGCCAGTCAAGTTAGGGTAAACAAAACTGAAATTGAATGTTCAGGGGAGAGGAGAAAACTTTAGCCATAATGACAGTTGGGAATGATATGAGAAGATACTTTTTGGAAAATGGTGCAACCATTAGTCTGCTTTAATGACTGACACATGCACAACCCAATTGGAGACCCACAAGTAAGCCCACACTCTACCTGGTTCAACAGTACCAGTGGTCATTCCTCCACCAAGCAGAAAGAGCATTGTGTTACTGTATACTCTGTGTGTTTGATGGTTTCTTTGTGCACACCCCTGTTCACATGTTCCATGTAGTATAACAGGGACCCATTATATCTCCGTTCTGCCCCTTCTGGCCAGTACATTTACACTACCCCTATTTTAGAGTATTTTAGAATAAAATAGTGTTGGGTAAACTCACTGAGGGTGTGTGTGTGTGTGTGCAGTCTTTACACTTTTGAAGGCCAGCAGGTGAGTGATGGGTCCCATCTGGAGAGTGGTCAGTTCTACGTGGCTGTGGGCAGAGAGAAGTTTAAGAAGTTGCCCTATACTGAGCTGCTTTTCACCAAGCCCAGAGGGCCAAGAAGGATGTACGGGTAGGAGCTACCACATAGAAAATAAAGTATACTGTGTAGAGATTTCATGTCATGAACAGTCAAATTGTATTTTTTAGTCAATAATCCAAAAGCAAACTACGTTATAAAAAATTGTATTTGTATCCTAAAAAACTTTGTGAGGTCATATGAAAACAAAATTACAGGCAGCATTTTATGCGTGCATGCTACACCTGGGTTTAATAATTTGCTGCTATGTGAAATAATAGTAAAAATACATAAAAAATTAACCTTAAGCTACAAAGGGCAGTTCCTAGATCCAATATTTAGTTTGGTTTTTATGTGGTCCTTAATTACTCAAGGTTAATATGCCCTCTCTACTGTAGCTAAGCAGCTATTCGTTAGCTATTATATTAACATAGCATATTACCATAAGGTGTTCTTTCTGTCCTTTAAGGCAAATATGTGCTTGTTGTGTTCACAAATTGTACTTTCACTATAATTGCAGCGTAACAGTTCTACATACAAGACTAGAGTTTGATTTGTTAATAAACAAAAGCAAAGCGAAGTAGTAGTAGTAAGAGACTCATAGACATGATAGTATTTTACCAGGGGGATTTGCACACTAAATGTGCTCTGTAAATTGAGCATTTTTTTGCACACAAGAGAGATTGTCCTTATATTGTATCCTGTTTTATACAGTATATTACAAAGTATTTTTTTTTTATGTTTTGTGTTTGCAGATCTAAGGCCTTCTCCCTACCCCCTATTTACCGATCCTCAAAGCAAAATGGAAATGTAAGTAAATGTAACCATATATTTTTTAATGTATTTTAGGAATCCTGTTGGTGTTTTTAACCAATTATTATATAACAGCCAAGGCATTATGAAGTGCTCACTATTAAAGAATAGTACCTATTCACAACACACATTCTCACTTATATGACTTGGTTATGGTAAGCCAGCCCCTCAGCCCTCAGGTGCTGTAGGAGTATGAGCTCTATTTTGTAACAGGGGAAATTCCGTAGACAAATCCACGAGGGTACCTTTTGGGACTTATAATTACAGGACATCTGACTCCAGATCCTGGGATTTTTAAAGAACATGAATAATGCTTCTTCCATGACTGCAAATTATAAGTGCAATCCATTTCCCACAGAGTAAGTCCACGGTGCGAGGCAGCGATAGTGGTGAAGGCGACTTTAAAGCCTCTCCTCCGGCCCAGAATGACGACAGCAAGGAGCTGTCCTCTCTAGTGAGAGAGATCTCCCAGGCCAGACTCCTCTCCCTCAGGAAGAAAAGGAGTGGACTGATCCAGGGCGCCCCTGATAACGGTAGGCTGGAAATGAAATTCATGATTTAAAATTAGATTTGTATTTAATTTACTTATTAGTTGATCCGTGAGAGAAATCCTATTTTTTTTTCACATGATTGGCGTGCCCTGACAGGTGCTCCTGGGAGCAGGTGGGGGTTGTTCAAAGATAGCTGCTAAAAAAACCACATGTAGATGTTTTAACCGTGAAATGATCCCACAGACCTCTAAGCTATCCTGTCCCCTATGGAGGATGCTTGTCATATTAACTGTTAGCTTTGTGAGAAATCAAACATCCACCCAACCACTTCCAGTACCCAGAGGATAGATGGTGGTAGGAGGGTTTTGATGGTAAATTAGATCCCACAGCCCTCGCTATGTACATTTTGATTATTTATATTTATGAGCATTAGTGGAAATTTATGCTAGAAGTACTGTAAATATTATGTACTGAATAATGTGTAAACAAAGGAAATTGTTACCTTAGACTTAACCTTAAACTTAACCCCAATATAACCTTCATAACCTTCTTGTGTGTGTGTGTGTGTCTGTCTGTGCACCTGTTTGCATGTGTAAATGATGTGCCTTGCATATCAATTGTCCAACATCGTCCCACCTGATTTTGCAATGTAGCACGTGTTTCATGAAAATCCAGCACCACAAATGTGTCACCACAAAACATAATCCACACAATAAAACAAAATAACAATAAAAAGGACATTGAACCAACCAGACCACTAAGGACTACACTAAGATAATGCCTTCGTATAAACGTAAGTTTCAAGGAATGATTAAAAAGCAAAATCACAGCAAAGGCAGTGGATCACAGGCTGCACATTGAAGCAAACATGGAAATGGCAAGCATGAATAAATAATGGGGATTGGAGAAGAGAGAAAACCTGTATTTGAGCGTAATCGCCCTTTTAGATTGTAGATGATGTAATTCTCCAGAAAGCTTATGTAACGTGCTGCATTTTCAAACAGCCACTCAGTGGCACTATTGCTCTGCGGGAAGGACAGGAAGTCGGCCTGGTATATTGAGACCACCACGGCAACATATTAGCCTCATGTTACATGAAATGCATTACATCATCTTCTGGGATTATAATAGATCTGGATCATTGTCCTTGAGAAAGCCCTGTACCTTCAGTTTTGCTTTATTTGTTGCTCTAATTGGGAGTTAAATTTGTCTCCCGCATGTAGGAAATGTCTCACTTTAAACCTGTTGGAGCGTGACCTACATTACGTCATCTACATAGCGGCTCCTGATAGATGGAACTAGTTTTCTTCTCTGGCAGCAGGGTTGACGGCAGAGGTCCAACGGAGCATGACAAATTGTGTATGTGTGGTTCATGGTAGCTGCCGTTTTGTGTGAATGCATGAAAAGCATATACAGTGTTTATACAGTGTGTATATATATATATATGTGTGTGTGTGTGTGTGCTTATTTTAGATCTCTAATGTCACCTCAGAAGGCTCTGAACACTAGATTGTGTGTCTTGTCATGTTACAGGCTTAAAGAAACCGGTTGTATTATGGGTCCCCTTGGTTGACATTGACCAAAGATTAAATTATCCAAAAGACTACCATGACTGTCATTTGACAAGATCATTCAAATGGCTGGTAGGGCACAACCTACAGTCTGTTACCCTTCACCGCTTGCCCTGGAAAGGAGTCATTGTTACAGGAAATGCTATTTTACTTGGTAGCTAGGATGCAGTACAAGCAATGCTGTAAATATGGCAGTGAAGGTCACACAGCACAGAAAGAACCTCAGTGTCGCTCTAGTCTCTGTCCATGGTGCTGAAAACCAAGCTGCATACGGGTCAAAATTTGCAGGCTGAGGCAAATGCTTTGCCACTTTCTACGTTAACACTACAGCATAGTGACTTTCCAGTCACATTCTGGTTTAGGTTTTGGCAACACACCTATAGCAAATAGGTGGTACACAGCCATTTCTAAACCAAATATCTATGGACTGCATGTACCAATGATTTGACCAGGGATGTCTCGACTCCTCCACACCAGATTATAAAAACTGAATATAGAACTGGATAGATACGCTTTCCTGAGCTGGGGGCACACTGAATTGTTACCACACAATATTACCTCAGTAATATTGACAATATTACCTAATATTGTGACATGCATTCTATAAACTATTACTTTATTGTTAGAGTGAGAGTTGCCAGCTCAATATTATTTTGTTTCTAAACAGTATCTATGGTTATTTTTGGTTATAATTGCCTCCAAGAACAAATCGGCACTAAAATGTTATTTCTCCATTTGCCTTCTTCCAACTAAATGTTAAAATTGGTTGCTTCCGCTAACCATTTTATTGCTAGACACATTAGCTTTCAAAAAGTAATTCAGTTAATTATTTCAATAATATTTCCGCACTCAGCCTAAGCTTCCCTGCAGCAAATGAGAGATTTAGCCTAGTGATTTTCAGAGGCACTTAGCTGATCTTGGCTTCAGTTTCCGTGTGGGAAATCCTGCCCGGTGCTGGGTCTGAGGTAAACACATTACCATGCTCTAAATGCCACAGGAACACAGCCAGAGAAGTTAGTCAGACTGGCACCGGCTGTGGAAAGAACACAACATGAAACCTATCGCTTTAGATCAGCGGTGTGACGGAACAATGGCGCCAAAACAAAAGATCATAAAGGTATCTTGTCATGTCGGAGGTATGAAAAACAGAGAGGATGTCAGGAGGAGAAAGAGAGAGAGGGAGAAAATGGAGGTAGAGACAGAAGACAAAGACAGAGGATTTAAGCATGAGGGTGATGGATAGACAGACAGACAGACAGAAGCACATGAGAGGGGGAAAGGGAGGAGAATTAGACAGTAGCCCCGTAACCTGAGATGCCCCTTCTGTTCTTTTCTGTCTTTGTTGTGACAGATGAGGTGTGTCTATCTCTGTGTGTGTGTGTGTGTGTGTGTAGGCCTATATATCTGTCTGTTACACTCTGTGTGTCTACCAGTACCTATTATTCATTCCCGCATGCAGCTCTGGGGAACCAGAATGTTGAGCACGACAGCGCCCCCTGCCTTGCGTATAATGAAGATTAATGTGTCAAATTTATAAGAGTGGGAAGTGATGAGACACACAGGAAAGAGACAAGGAGTGAAATTGGCACACAGCAAAGGTCATGAACTGAATTTGAACCCAGGAAGCGCCTTATTAGCCTTCATAGCCACCAGGACACTGCTGTGTTTTGTCCTCACCAGGCCGGTTTCATAATCCCCTGATTAGCAGAAGAGTGGGCGAGAGCAGGGGATCAAAAGGGGAAAATAATAAAGAATAAAAGGGGGTGAGACAGTGGAGAGAATCAGGATGGTCAGGTGTGGAATAGAGAGACTGACAGGAGAAAGGAGAAGAAGAGGGTAAAAGAGGCAATTCGGAGATGAATGGTGAAGATGAATGGAGATCTAATGGGAAATGATAGAAGATTAAATGAAATGCAGTAGGGTGAAGAAGTTGAATAGAGTGGCGAACAAGAAAAACATGTAGGGACTAAAGGTTGGAGGAATAGCTGCCTTTTCTTTTGACCGATCAAAGCAGCCATGTACTTGTCTTTGCAGCCTGCTGGGGTCAAATAAGAAAAAGACATCTTACAGAAACAGAATGACATAGAGCTGGAGAATAGGAAAGCAAATTATTGAACAACTTAAGTGACAATTTTTTTTTTTTACTGCAGTATGTTATACAAAATGTCAAAAATGTATATCCGGCTACAGGCAGAAACCTTAAATCATCGGAAATAAATCTTTACAACATATTAATACATCTGTATCTTTACTACTACATGGCATTTCAGTGTGCACTCGCACACACTCATGCACACACTCACATTCACATAGTCACTGTCTTTCTCCCAAAGGAGATTTTAAAATTGATCTTGCATTCACTATGCTTCTCTGACACAATGAAAACAAGTAGATGGGCCATTGTACACCAAGGTGACTTTGCTGATTCCTTCATTAAAACCTCAAGGATAGACTGTATTCACTTTGCACGGCGAACAAAACCTTGTGCTTTGAATAGGACGGTGCCGGATTTTCATTTGCCTCTTTCAACACACCAAGAGCCAACTCAATTTGCACCGCATGAAGGGTTCACGTTCTTCCAAACCGCTTCTGTTTGACTTCGGCAGAACAGGAACGGAGATAATGAATGCTAAAGATTTCGAAGGCTGACAATTGGTAAGCTCTTATTTAAAATAAAAAATAAAAACAGGAAAAGCAATATTTTCCTCCATGAGAAAGGGACAATGGTTTCTGAATGCACTTGCATCCCAAAGCAGCTACCCTCGAGAGGCTGGGGAATTATCCCTGTATCTGTGATGTATATATACTGTCCATCGAGGACATGGCTGGGAGGGGACATTTTCACAAAGAAGTTGTGTGTCTTAAAACTTTCATCTCAGTGAAGAGAGGCTCAGTGGCAGAGTCAGAGGTTCTTTGAACTGCATTGTGTGTGAGCGTGTACGTGGTTTTGGGCTGTTGTGTATACTGTACTGTGGGTTTGTGTTTTTGTGTCTGTGTAGTTTGGCTCTGTGTTCTTCACTATCTGTGTCAAAGACTGTCGTTTTAGATATATTTGTAAGTACGTGCATATGTGTGCCTTCCATGAACCATCTCGCAACTGTGCTTTCAGATCTCTTTTTACTGTTGTTAGCCTTTCATCTTTCAGTCTCAGTAAGGCGGACACGAGTTTCTTTATGACCCTGATGCAGGATTACTGGATTAAAGAGCAGGGAAGATTTACTAATCCGTCACATTAATCTGTTAACAAGTGTTTCAGCTGTGACACACTGAGTATAGCTTCAGGATAAAGTCTACGAAACAGTGCCACTACTATACTCAATTTGAAGTGGATCTTAGTACTGATTGACTGGTTGGTTACCTGCATTGTGATAAACCTAAGTACTAGAACAGACCATTTGCAGAATTCTACTTTTCTATATTTTTGGGGGGGAAATATAAAGCTGTATTAATTTGTTTCAGCAGTGTAAGTAGATTCACAAAAAGGGACAATATTATATTTAAGTCAAGTTTATTTATATAGCCTTTAATCACATTACAGTCTCAAAGGGCTGCGCAGGTCCACATTTCACATGGAAACAAACAACACCCCCTCCATACTGTATCCTCCCACTGGGCAAAAAACTCCCTAATAAACCACTTGGGGGGGGTAAAATGGAAAAAAACCTTGGGAAGGGACCACAAAGGGAGGAGCCCAACCCTTCCAGGTCAGCTAGGATGCTATGGGTAAAGAGTGGGCAGCAACATACACAAGTCGTATAATATATTACCAAGAAAACGAAATATTGTACAATTTATTACTGCTGTAGCTCATTTTATTGTGCCTGTCTTATTACAACCTGCAAGAGAAATCCCTAACCTTAAATCCCTAACATATTAATTATTCATTCGTCTCTGGTCAGTGAAGGAGAAAAAAACAACCTCTACTCCAAGTTATACAGTACCTGTTTTGTGACATGATCCTTTTTTCTACACTGCCACACGAAGGGAATCCACACTGAACACCTTTCAGTTGATATAAGCCATAATTCATATTTTATTGGAAAGCATTTAAATAAGGTAACCATATAGGGAGGGAAAGAGAGAGAACTGTATTTTTTGCCTATTGGTGGTTTCTTAGATACACACAAAGACGCACACTCGGTCATCATTTCCAAGACTGACTGACTGACCTTTATTGAAGGAATAAGACTCAGATCCTGTTCAGAGATGTGCAAAGTCGCTCATCTCCGTCTTACACTCAGTTCTTTGGTCTGTTAAATATACTTAAATAATCCCATGATTATTATAATGCCTCCCACAGTTAAACCTCAATCAGTTTTGTGTTTCAAATGCCTTACATTTCACCATCAAGTCTACTGTTTGTTTTAGGAATATTTATTTTTGAACAGGTATGAGGAGAAAGGGAAACTGATAACTAAAACAATAGTCACAATGTTCTCTTTTTCTGCCTTGTGTCTCAAATATGATTGGATATTTCTGTTATACAATTGTGCTGTTTACTACAGCATAACGTATTGCTGTTGTGCTTCTTATTGCTAATTACTCGAATGCCCTTGATTCACTTGTGCATATGAAAACTGAAATTCCTGTAGTGATTGTGCACTCCAACAAACCTGCCTTGCTGAGTTTAATTTCTATACATGAAATTAGTTTCTTACTGGTATTGAGCTGTGTGTGTAATAATTCTATGTCCAAACTGTATCATTAGAACTTTCCAGTGGTTTGTACATTTTACAGGAGTGAAACATTGTGTAGGTATTGCATCATAAACATATTTTACAATTACAATTAGGTAATTTTGCAGACGATTTTATCCAAAGAGACATACAATTACATGATGCTATTACATGGAGCAGGTAGGGGTTAGGCATCTTGCTCAAAGATGCTTACAGGTAGGCCAACTCTGGAGCTTGAACCCACGACCTTCTGGCTGGGACACCTAGACTACTAGACTATCTTGCCCCTATTTTCATGCTCTTTTTGGCCCTAACTGCCTGAAGTATGGAAATAACATTTCTTACCGTAGAGTCAACATGTAGCTTTTCGCTACAAAATTAAAACATGGGTATCTATCATGTTTACGGGACAAGAGTTTCCACTACTTTCTAATAGTAGTAATAGTGTAAATACGGGACAATAACGTGTGGTCAATAACGTGTGGACACAGTATCGAGAGGGAAAGATTGTTCCATTTACTTATAGCAAACAAGTTAATAACGTACAAACCTGAAATTAATTAATTTCCGATGGCCCTTGCATGGCCCTTTCATTGGGGAAGTGGCTGCTGTGTTATCCTTTCACGTTAGATTGCTGTGTTTCACCGTTAGATGGCACTGTTGTTCAATGTTTATATTGATCATTGCAGCCCACTGCTTTTTATATATTTATTTAACAAACCTCAACTAATATGGGATGAATATTTTTTTTGTATTTCTACTGTATGTAATTTTAAAAAAAATTAATAGATATTGAATATTTTTGGGATTAAGGGTAAAGTATTCAAACAACTAAAATGTTTCAAGGCAATTTCTTTATTTTTTACGACCTCACATTCCCAGTTCTCACGTCTAGACAAGTTTGTAATATGCTGAAATACGGTCAATATCCGTAGACACCTTCGCCATCACCCACGACCTGGCACTGTTATTGGTATTTGTCTTGACAAGCCTGCCGCAAGGTACCAAATCACACAATGCCACTGCAGAGATTCAATTTTTACCGAAAAGTAACAGTCTTTTCCTAGCAGGACCTTCTCCGCAAGTGAAGGTTTCTGTTCTTACAAGATAAACTAATAAGGCTGCACATTAGGATAGATTAATAGACAAGCAGGTAGGGCCTTCATTCATCCGCAGAGGGAAATGTGGACTGGAGTAACCACATATGACTCTTGCCCTTGTAAAGTAAGGATGCATTCGTTTCCTCTCTCTTGTTGTAGATGATGTTGATGATGGAAAATCAGACGATAAGGAGGACCAGACTGCTGAAGAGGTATACATATACTATACATCAGATATGATGAGTCTATACCTTTTTTAGAATTGACTGTCCTTAAAATGAAAACCCGAGATTACTTGCATTAGATATTAGGCAAAAGAATCAATATGACATATTAAATGGGGGTAACAATGGTGACAGAAACCAACTTTGAGAGACTTAATTTCTGGCCTACTGTTCCTTTAATATTCCCACACTTTATTTCTATTACACCATCCTCAACAGGCTGATTAGCAAAATGGAGATTTTGGGAATAAAATGACCAAGAACATTAAACATTCAGAGAACTGTTCTGAGAGCACTTTTGAACTCTCCCAGGGAACAGTGAGTCATGCCAGGGTGCACAGTATTTGTGTGCCAATTATGTGGCTTTTAAAATATTTAGAGACACCAACTGTTTGTGTGGGGATGCATTACAGAAACCTCCAACAGAGAAGAGGGAAGCAACAGGGGCTCTTGATGAAATGGAGGACGAGATGGAGGAAGCAGTTGCTGAAAACGCCACCGAAAAAGAAACCACCACAGAAGAAGAGGAGATGAATGAAGAAGAGAAAGCGAAAGAAGATCGCAGTCCCGGTGCTCCCTCAGAGGATGGGAAAGGGGAAGAGGGGATGAATGGGGAAATGGAGAGAGATAGTGAAGAGAGTGGAGAGGTGGAGAAAGACAGCGGGGAAGTTGACAAAGACAGTTCACAGGTGGAGGAAGATGGTGGACAGGTGGAGGAAGATGGTGGACAGGTGGAGGAAGACGGTGGACAGGTGGAGGAAGACGGTGGAGAGGTGGAGAAAGACAGCGGGGAGGTTGAGAAAGACAGTTCACAGGTGGATATAGACAGTGGACAGGTGGAGGAAGACGGTTCACAGGTGGATGAAGACAGCGGACAGGTGGAGGAAGACAGCGGACAGGTGGAGGAAGACAGCGGGGAGGTTGACAAAGACAGTTCACAGGTGGATGAAGACAGCGGACAGGTGGAGGAAGATAGAGAGGTGGAGAAAGACAGCGGGGAGGTTGACAAAGACAGTTCACAGGTGGAGGAAGACAGCAGAGAGGTTGACAAAGACAGTTCACAGGTGGAGGAAGACAGTGGACAGGTGGAGGAAGACAGAGATGAACCCCCCACTAGTACAGAGAACGAGGGGAAAGACATAGAGACGATAGGGCAGGAAAACCAACCAGCTGTCAATGGGAAAGACACTAGTGACGGAGAACAGGAAGAAGACGAGACCAAAACGACAGATAGCGCCACAGAGGTGTCGGTAGCAGAGAAGGATGGAGGGGACGATGGGAAGGAAAGTGTAGGGGAGAAAGAAGAGGAAGATTCAGCTAGTAGTAATGATGCTAAAGTTGATTAAGGGAAAGAGGAAGGTGAGGAGATAAAAGGGCATTGATGATGATGATGATGATGATGATGATGAAAGTACAAAAGTGAAAGCCCGGTTAAAATGTATTTTATTGATGGGTTGATAGAAGTTAAAAATGGGAACTTGCTGCAAGAATGAGGAAAGATATCTGTGAAAGGCTGAGAATAATAACATTGAATAAATATTAATTAATAACACTAGCTATATATCCAGAAGCAAGATGGCAAAGCAAGAGTCTATAAAGCAAAGCAAGGTATAACTATAATGAAAGCAACAGACATAAACAATCCTTTTAATAGATGTCCTTGTAGACTATAAAAAAGGAGCACATTGAAAAGGTTATGCTGTCAGTTGGGGAGGAAAACTTCAGGTTCAGTACTATTGGGACGCTTTGGAAGATGAAAACATGTCTTTGTGCTTGATTGTTTTCCCTGGATTTAAGATGCCTTATTGTGTTAGTATAACTGTATGGGAGCCTTGTTGTAAGGTATTTTGGAGAAGTTTTACGTTAGTTGTCTTTAAATGGATTTGATTACTGTATGCTAGATGAATATTTTTTATATATTATGCTAATTTGGGTTATGTTTGAAACGTATTTCTTAACAGTGTGAAAGCATAAATACATAAGTGTTAGTACGTACAATAAGCTATGTGTATTGTAAGCACCTGTGACTCAATCTAAACTAGGTAATATACTAAGATAAAACAATAGTTCCTTTATTTTAAGAAAACTTCTGAACGCCTCAAAATGTATGCATGTTTTGTTTAAATCTGTCTTGTAAATGAAAAATAAAATAACATTTAATACATGATACTAATTTGCCATGCTGGAACTGTCAGACTAGGTTTATCTGGATGAACAAAGGTAAAGGCTGCCTTTAAGGCGATGTGGTTCAGGAGACATGAGGAGGGGAAACTTAAATACTTTGGTGGAGAGTCTAACCCATTTCAGAATTGAAACCAGAAAGTTAGGCACATTTCTCTTCATATGCACAGTTGATAAATGTGGGCCCTGGTTGCCAGTGATAACCAAGTACTGCTTCCTGTACAGCATATAAGTATTTGTTTTTGTTGTAGTTATGCTGCCATGCTTTTTTTTTAATTAGTTTTGGGGATTTTGAAGAAGGACCAATAAGTATCACACTTGATATGTGGATAATGTGATTGAAATTATGTGTGAAATGTGTGGCTGAAATCTGGACTGTGTCCATCTGTGTGATATTCGTTAATAGCCCCTTAGGCTTTTGCTTGCGTTTTCCTTGAATCTTAAGCAAAGACAAGATTCAAGATTCCTACCTGTTTTGAGCAAAAATAATTGAATCATGGTGAAGGCCGGTAATGACAAGGCTGATATTCCTCGTCATCTGCCAGTACGGTTTGATTTATTTTGCCATGCGCCTAAAGCCACAACTACCACCCACAAACAGAAAGTATGTAATTTCTAACATTCAGAATGGGACTCAGACAGTCAATATGTCAGTGATTCACCATCTGCAATAAGAACAGAGGGGGGAGAGTGAAAGAGCAAATGGAGAGACACACTGAGTCATACCCCTGCACTATATGTAATAATACTCAGGTTTATTTCTGGAAGCGCCAGCCATCCTCCAACCCTAACCCTAATTTTGACTGATTATCTTTGTTCCATTCCCAGTGCTAATGGTAAATGATGCCGTTCATGTACAGAACACTAAATCAAATATTAAATAAATTGTACACAATTTTCTCTAGAGAATAGACAATAAACAGTGGTCAGTTGGCATCTAAGAGGTAAGTACAGCTGAAATGTATTTTGAAACTAAAAGCAGATCTAATTAAAACAATGTTTATAATAAGAAAAAATATTTTATAATATGTCACGATAGCAAAAACACACATTCATTCTAGGTATTACAGAGCTGCAGAATATTTGTTTTAATAGTTCTTTAAAAAATAGACATGTACTGTAGACATTGGTATAGTTTTCACCATTGTACAATGTTACAAATGAAATCTATTAGGAGGCCCTTAAAGATAGAATCAGGGGACTTGAAGAAAGATTTTAAATTTTCTAATTGAATTCAAATTTTTTCTTGCTCAAAAAGGAAAAAAACGTTTGTCCATTCTGGGGGGAATTTTTTTTTAAAGTTATGATAAAACCAAGTTTTGCTTCCTAAACATCACATTTTGTTTACTTTTGCGCATGATGTTTAACAACTCCCTCCTTTAAATTCCTCAAACTCACAAGTGAGATGTCATACCCCTGAATCTATTTTTGAGGCTATGATACACAGATAATCTTTTGTGTAATAAAGATGTCCAGCATTTTATTTATTTTTTTAAACAAAAAATGGAAATAAAAGGCTTTAATGGACTAGGCGTAGCAGGTGGAATTAGTACCATTTAGAACTGGGTTAAAATAATTGGTTCCACTTTACACAATGAAGTGTATTTTAAAACAAAGTCATTATTCACACCATCACACTACAAGTCAACACATGTATCAACCATCAACCAGCCTGACTACATCTGAGATATACAGTAGTAGAAGTAAGTGATTATTTGTAACCATTTTTATAACTTTTTGGTACATTTACTTGAACTGATTACACAAATATCTGTGTTCTTCATAGTCTTATAGCTTAAAGGTCCAATATCATTCCATTTTCCAACTGTCATTTTAGACTTTTCTCACGTGATGTCACACCTGGGGCCAAATCAGACTTATTCGTTTTACACTGATTTTTAGAGGAATTTGAGCTAAATTACATGTTTCAAATTAGCCCAGCCCTTTCAGGTCCCTTCAGAGAACACAGCTGACCACACAACTGGAAAAACCTTTATTTTATGATAGGGGACCTTTAATGTTTGTGTTGTGTCTGAGACCAAATGTGTTTGAATGACATAACTGTATGACATAAATGAAACGCAATATGAACAAATTACAAAGGTCACCTTACATGATCATACATCGTAGAAATTATGATTGCTGCATAGAAACCAGATAAGATAGTGTGACTCCCTCAATGCCACGCAATGCAATTCCAATGCAACATTACTTTATCCAGAAATCCAAATATAAACCTAAATGTGAATGTAAGATGTGTTTTCTGAAGACATACTGTGCCCGTCTTGCATAGCACAAGTTGGAGACAGGCACATCCATCTTTAATCTCTTAAGCAAAAAGTAATGTTATTAACATAGCATAGCCTTTAGCCTAACCTAAAACATCACTATATAAATATTGTGCACAGAAAGTTATGAACCAAAGCCTTCTGACACAGAAACTAGAGAGACAGTTGCTCCACTGATATATCATTGTGCTTGTTACTTGATTTTACTGAAAAACGCTGACTTGTTGATTCATTAAAACCATTTGATAAATGAACAATAACTACATTTGAAAAATAAACTTATTTCCTCTTATTAGTATACTATAGCACACTTTGAGAGACAACCCCATGTCATGCTGTAACAAATGCCCAACTAACAGATTTTCCAAATTAAGGTTTGTAGATTCAAAAACACAAGATGTCCATAGAAAACATAGGTTTTATTCTTATTTTATTTAACCAGACCTGGCCAGGAGAGCAAATAAGTCTTAGGGGCAGTGACCTCGAAAGGTATAAATTAAGATCTTAATCTAGAATAGTTAAGCATGGCTTTAAAAAGTGGCTTTCTGGAACAGTTAAATTTTTTCTTAATTACTTCTGAACTATGGAGGCGGGGATTAAGAATCAATTGAATCACTTAGGTTATTACAAATTAGTGAGGGTGGTGCACACATCACTGGTTTAGGATTATTCATAAAAGCAGGAATGGATCACAAAAAGACCATAACTAACCAATCAACTGATAAGCATAAAATAACACAACTAAGTGGACAATACCACAAATTATGGTAACTCTTGTCCTTAGATTCACTCTTAGCTGAAAGGTCATGGGTTTGATTCCCAATATCCTGTACAGTAAGTATATCTGAATAGTACTGTATACCGCCCCTGCAGATTCCTTAGCAGCAAAGGTATCTCCTAAAACACCTTGCTGATAAAAAAAATAATTTAATCTTCTTTATTTAATTATGTTATGACATTTCTGAGATCATATCACACTGGTTTCTACTTGAACGGTCTGTTGATTCTTCAGGTTCAGAATTTGTAGATGATGAAGATGAAGAAACATTAAACAAAACACAAAAGACAATGCAGTACCAGCTTTTCTGAATAACAGCTCAATATCTAAATTAAATACTTTTATCCGTAAACTCTACCCTGCCTGTGCAACAATAAGTAAATCTATTATTCAGCACATAAATTGTGCATACACTGAACAATGTAAACCATGTCCCTCTACTGACACACAACATTAATCTGAAGTTAAACCTGCCTCCTTGGGGGTTTAGTTTAAGCCTCTCTTGAGTTCTGGAGTAGCTCTAATCTCTCTCCAGGAAGCCTGAGCAGTTAACCCTAGACTAGGATAATTGTAGGACTACTGTATTTTAAACCATATCTGGGAAAGCCAATTTGAATTAATTAAGACTAGAACTAAGATTAATCCTTGCCTGGTACAAACATGGTGTGATACTGTACATATGAATTATTTTGACAGAATATATTTCTTCTGTCACAGCTATGTTGGTTGATCTTTGTTAGGGAAATAGACAATGTCTATTAACTATATTTGTCACTATCTTTTTTCTTAGTGTGGTGTTAAAGATAAGTTGACTGTCTGTAAAAGATACCAAATGTAAGGTTTGTGTTTGAATGAGTGAAGTGTGTGTACATTTGAATGAATTACTCTCTGACAAAAGCAAGAAAAAGTGATTGTGAATCTCTGCCAGGGCTGTGTCACATTTTAAGTCTGTGTCAGTGACTGATGGGTACTGTGACTCTGTCATGCTGTCTTCCCTGCATGTCTGGTTCAATTGCTGAACCTTTTTCCATCTGTCTGATCTTGTCTATCGATCCTGTCCAGGGATTTGAGAGGCCTGAGGCCTAAGCAGAGACATAATATAATGTGTCAGTGCATTAATGTAGATCAGAAGGTGACAACATAACTGCAAAGGGTTCTCGTACGAATCAACGTTAATTTGGCATAGTAAGTCAAACTTACTCTCTTGAATCGCTTGATTGGACTTAGAAACATTAACAAAGTAATTAAACGATAATGTCTCACTGAGCACATAAAGATCGAGAACCAGTGCCATTAGTCATGTAAGATGACCTTTTAAAAATAGGAGACACAGTCGTGTGTGTCTACACACACACACACACACACACACACACATACACACACAGACTGCATCCACCCACACACAATTATCTTCACTTTATCCGTTCATCTGGGCTGCTGTCTGATTTAGTGGTCATGGGTTGGATGTTTTGGACTTTGGACAGTGTCACTGGTACTTTTGCCTCTCCAGGGGTTGGTGCTCTTGTTATGGGGTTACCTATGAGAACAGTATTGAACCAAATACGTGAGCACAATACACAACTTATAAAATACTGTATTATACTGAATTTGACATGCCACATTTTTTATTACATTACACTTTTATTACATTGACAATAACACTATATTTCAGATATAAATTCAGATAGAAGACGACTCCCCTGTTCAGCTCATCTTTTTGATTTCTGTGACTCTAAATCGGCAATAGAGTACACTCATCTACATACTGTACAGATACAATGAATCATAAAACTCCCCCGTCTTCTATGCTTCACTCAAGACTGTAATGATTGGCTTGATAAAACCTTTCCCCGCATTGGCAATGCTAGTGAAGTGTTTGGCTGTGTTTGGTGGCACTAGTGTTGGCAGCATCAATATCTTTTGGAACTTGGCTTGTGTGGCTTGCATACTACTTAAATTAAGCTAGCTGCATTGTTCTAAATTGTGGACCGTCAAATATAAGAGGTAAAATATAGTTAGATAAAGATTAAAGATTGTTGTTGAAGCCACCTGCTCAGCTACTGTGTGATTCAAAATTCAGTTCAAAAATACTTACAGCTGACAGCTAGGATGCAACACAGCTCTTGAGACCAAACTCTAAAGGTCATTTTAGTCTTGTCAAATAAACACAATTTACAGCATTAGTTGTGGATATCAACAGGTATTTCAATTCAGGATTTTACATTTGTTTAATAGTGGATACCACAAAGTATCCACTATTAAACAAATTTATTGTACCTGTATGATATTTAACAAATGTGTCCTGTATGATTGCTTTGACACTTTCACCTTTTATAACTCGGGTTTACAGGGGTTTACCAAAACCTCCGTTTATAATTATTATAATCCTATTTTCTGACCAAAATGCTAAACTATTCATTTCGTCCAGCTACGGTAACATACCGACGGTTGCGTGCAGATCTGCCAACCTCTCCTTAAACTTCTGCTGGAGGTACAGCTCCTCTTTAGAGTAGTTCTTGGCGAAAGCAGACAGCAGGAGACCAACGGCCATGGAGGAGCCCCCCACACAGAACAACACAGCGCCAGTTAACTTGCAGATGTCCAGCGCCCGGTTGAAGCTCACAGCATGGCTATCCAGGAAGAGGGTGACAAAGGATTTGTAATATGAGTTGACACCTTTAACAGACATGAGTGAGCTCTGTATGGATTATGTGGTTTTTTGAAAAGGAGATTTTATCAAGATTTTATCAAGAAACAGTTTCCCATTAAACTGCATCATAAGCCCAGTGAGAAGCATCAGCTGTGTTAAGTTTATCCCTAAAGCTATCAGTGAGGTTGTCCTATGCCCCAAATGTTACTAATGGGAAACGATGTTTGAATAAAGTCTGTGTGGAAGAAAAGTGAAGCTATCACTTAAGATATGACTCATCACGTATCACTTTACCTGTCAACAAAAAGAAGGTCATCCTCCCCAAACGTCTCAATTCTGGTTTCGGTGGCGTAGCCTACCAAGAGAACAACGAGGCCTGCAAACAGAATCAGGGTGCCAAACGCAAGACAGACCTATGGGGTTGGGGGGGATAAAGGTAAAGAAAACAGGGTGAGTCTGTGTTGTACTGTACAACTCCGGGCTGTCACGGACGGCGCTGGGCACGCATAGTCTCTCTCGCTCTCTCTCCCTCTCTCCCTGTCTCTCGACCATTCTCGCT
>JAODLI010006642.1:0-27805 GCA_027575585.1 Percopsis omiscomaycus | reverse complement strand
CCCCCCCCCCCCCCGCTCATGTCAACCCACACAAACAGCCACGGGCACTCTAAAGAACACATATTACGGGACGCTTGTGAAGCACGTATAATTGAGATGCGCTTTTAGCCTCCCATTGCTTCGCATGTAGCGGCGGTGCCATCGGCAGTGTGAGGCATTAGGCGAAGACAGCAGCGCGTCCCTCTCTGTCCTCTGTGGGCCAATTAGCGGGAGAGGGATCTCAAGAGCTTGAACAGGGTATGAGCTTGTCCCAGTGTGTTCCAGAGTCCTCTCACAGGGCTCTTCACACCCACTGGTCCGTAATACACACTACTGTTAAGAGTCTTTAAGGCCCTTTGAACTGCATCCAACTTTCCAGCCTCTTCGTAGCTACAGTGGGCTTACAATAGAAGCTAGGCATGGAACTTGTGTATCCTATATGGGTAGTTTGCCTAGCTAATATTATTTTCAGGATTGTATAGTTGTCTTCATAAACCACCAGAAGAACACAGTAACAATCAAAAAACACAATTTGATAACTGTATGAAATGAGGGAGACGGCAAATGACGACACAGAAAAGTGGCAAAAAAGATTCCTCTCTTGTGAGCTGGTTTAGACCGACACCATCGATGTAAAATGCATCCATAGATGGCGGTATGCACCACGGTGCTGCTCAATGTTTTAACCCACAGGGGTGATACACTGGACAATGAAAAAAGTACCAGGCCAAGTTCTTGGCTCACACAGCCGAGAGAGACAAGAATCCCAAGAATTCCCAACGCACATCGTTTGTTTTGTTTTTTTTCCCCGGCAAGATCAATATTAGGCTTGTTTAAAAGCCATTCATCTCTGTAATCCTTTTTTTTTTCTCTAGTTTTCCAAGTCTGTGTTATCTGTAAGTGTGACACCTGTGTTTTTTCAGGGAGCAGGTTTTCCGCCAGTCAACGGAGCTGGTGTGCAGAGCCTATAAAGAGGTGTATGTAGCCGTGACCAACCCAGCCAATGGCTACATGGACACGGAGAATCTGGTACCGAGATCCCCACAGCAAGTCCAGGCCCTGTTGTCCTGAGAAAGGACGGTCTGTCCCAGGACACGGGGAAACCAGCAGATTCAGATTCAATGTAGCATTGCCTGCTGCAGGCGGCGTTTTTCTGTCACTACGTACGTCTTTGGCATTCCCCTTTTTTTTCCCTGCATAACAAGAGCCAGCTCTGTTTTAGCCTGGGTCCATATACTAATTTTTATAACTGTTCAACATCATAAGGATCTATTTAGTCAGGCCTCAATAGTAGTGATAGTACTCTGACTACAGTGAAGACGAGACTTGACAAGATAGTATGTTTAATTACAAGTATTAAAGGCGCAGGTAGGGGCTAGGCATCTTGCTAGCCCCTACCCCCCCCCCCCGCCTTGTCAACCTATCATGCCCTTAAACACAAATTTGATTCCAAATGGATCCAAAGGATCAACATGAATAGAGTAAGATTACTACATATTATCTAGTCCAGTTCATCATTTTCCTGTATTTTACAATATCTGAAAATCACTTTTCAACTAGTAGCCTGTAATTTAAAGCATTACCCATCGATTGTATTGTCCTATTGTTCTTTACTGTCCCAATGAGCTCATCTTATATCGATTTCAGTCAATTAAAAACATTAAGGAATGCTATGATCTTAACATCAAACTCTTGGGCCATGACTCTTTGTTCGTAAATGTTAACTCTCCCTCCATTCAACATAAGCTGAAACAATTAAAAACGCAGGTGGGAGTTTCCAGGGGCTTGACGTGTACAAGCTAAACAGAAGGAAAATGTACCTCTGGGTCACTGTAAATAAGACCCATACAGTAGCATGAACCACAACACTACTGGAAAATCTATACACATTTTATGAATACTACCTTATAACTCTTCAGAAGCTCTACCACTGTCTGATAATCTCCTGAATCCAACAGGACCCATTTTCGAAAAAACAAAACATGCTATTACAGTTGTCTTTTGTAAATGTATATTATAGTATCTGTATATAATGACCTCCAGCTAATATAAATAACCCCACCCTCACTCTAAAAACAAGGGCTAAAACAATAGAGATAAGTGCATCGTGATCTGAGATTGGGTTTCCCCGACATGATTTGGGAAAACTTGCCTAGCCTTATCTTGGCAGTACTTCCAGACCTGACTCCCAGGAATCCCCCGGCTTACCGGTTGTTGCCGTGATACCGCTGGACAGGACATGCAGTCCAGAGTGTATGGGAAGCCCACCAACTTCAGCATCTGGAAGGCACAACTACAAACTTTTAAATAGACCTGCCCTCTGTTCCACTCCAAGTTGGCTGCAGTGGTTGCATTTTATTAGCATTTAGCTCTTCTTTTTTTTTCTCCACATTTTGCATCTACTCCAGGAAAAAAATTTGAATGATGTTTGAATTCTTGAAATGCAAGACCAACTGTTAAACTGCTCTACGCTTTTTGGTCAAAAGGTCATTTATCTTTCCATACATGGCCGTGTAACAACAAAATGTTCAAGTGTAGCAATACATGACGCAGTGCGCTCTTGTGCTCACAGGGCCACAAATAGGAACTGCACGAACGCATGTGGGCCGGCGCGTGAGAACTCCTTCCTGCTAGTGTCACAGGTGGCTATATTAATGAGCTAGCAGATGTGAAAGGTGATAAAGTCACCACTTAGAGGGAGCTAGTGGCGAGCGGGGCGCTGGCAAACATTCACCGAATCATGCGCTCCATAGGACAAGAGTCACCAAGCTTCTGCTTGCTGAAGCGTGAGACCGGTAAGAAGGGTAGGGCAGAGGGTAAGGATAATACCGCTGTTATTGAGCCTTCTAGTGATAAATGTCTTATCTACAGGTGACAAGCGAGGTTCCTATCCATTGGCTCAGCAGAGGGTTTGGAATTATAGCTCACCTCTAACATGTAATCACGCTCAGGCTGTAATGCATGGTTGCTGAGCCAACGCTGGGCTTCTTGCTCTATTCCCAGAAGGAATTGTCATCAGTCATTTTCTGCTCAGTGTAAAACAAAAAAAACATTAGTGAATTGCGCAAGGGCACTTCAGCCGGCTGAGGGTTGAACCAGGGCCTGTTGAATGATCTGATTTAATGACTGGACCACCCTTCTGGCCTAAACAAGAACTCGGGTGCAAATACAACTCAAGATAGCTGGCAGGCATTCTTGTGGTGGTGAGATATTTTGGCAAGATGGAATTGGCAGATATCTTACCACTACCGCTATGTTCCCTCATCCCACGGCCTTCATCAGGCGTCAAACGGCATAATGGGACCTCCCAGGTTTTACCCTTGCTGTACATTTATTATATAAAGTAGAGAGTTAGTTACAGTTGAGTCATTTTAGTGGATGCTTTATTCAAAGCGACTTACAATGTGTACAATTGCAAGTAGCAGGTAGGGGGAAGGCATCTTGCTCAAGGATGTCTACAGGTAGGCATACTCCGGGGTTCAAACCCATGATGGGCTGGGAGCTGAACACCCAGACCACTGGACTATCCTGGCCCCCCGTGTGTCTATTGTTGGAGGATGAGGACACTGCACCGCCTTAAATGTTATTTCTGTTGATTAGTGTTTATTTATTTCACACGCTCTCCCAATATGCTTCAACAGCAAGGAAGGTTGTGTTGCATTCCATGCCTCCACCATAAACCATTTGCTGGAGGACCTTATTAGAGAAGAGTACCTTCAGTATGTGAATTAATCCCTATTAGCTGCCTTTATTTACTCTCTCTCATAAGGGCTAACTAATCAATACGTTGAGTGCTTTTTATGGTTTGTTTTTTATTTTTCCAATTCTTTGGAAGCCGCTGTTCCACCAGTGATAATGTCTACTATCACCAACTATCTGTCAACCCATGAAGCCCACTAGAATGAAGGCAGTAGTTACGTAATGTTCAAAACACGCTTTGTACACTGCTTCAAGTACAGGACATGACCCCTTTGCCTTAAGAAGAAGCACAAATCACAGTGAATCCATGAATCCATTTTAATTTTCTACCATTGTAAGTTACCCATTCAAGCAGCAATGCAGTCAGTACACTTGCTAATGGAACTTACTTCTAAACATTTAGGAAAAGAAATCTCACAATCTTTGCTGCCCATAATTTTAGCACATATGATAAGTTTATTAATGCATGTCCATCTGGCATTGCTATTGACAGACATATTCCTTGGCTAACGAGAGGCACCGCCAGGTGGTCCGATAAACAAAGCACATCAGAGACATTAACAGCAAAAGTGTTTGGTTAATCGCAAGCCCGAGGAGGAAAAAAAAAGAAAGGGGGACAAAAAGGGGGTGGGGGGGCAGCCCTCAAGCACTTTAGCCAATGATGGAGCCACTTCGTCTTTGTTGGAAAAGTTTGGACCCCCTCTCTGTGCCCCTGAATGCTTGTACAGTATTGTGTGTGTGGTTGATACCTCATTGTGTAAGCTCAACAGGAACGTGTTTGCTTTGCTAATACGAACACTTTGTACAGATTCCTGGAGACAAACATGTTCAGAAATGGTGTCACAAGAAGGTTTAGGCCCGACTACTCACTGTTGTCATTGTCATTTTGTTTGTCTCATATTCTTTTGGAAAACTTTCACATTATTGTATAGGCTACCATGCACAACTGTTGATGTGTCCAAAATTGTTGTAGAACAACAAAAGTCGGTGTAGAATTTAGCGGGCATGAGTTGTATATGCGTAATTGAGAGATATTACCGATAAATATTCACATCGGTGGTTGTCAAAATGGGGGTTGGTTGTGTTTTTTTTGGGGGGGACGAGAAACAAAGTTTAAGAGGGAAAAAAATGTTTTTAGAAACTTTTAATTTTCAATCTAGATGTATTATCTAAAAAAAACATGCATATATTTTCAATAGTAGTAATGTTCTGTTATATAAATATATTGATATTATTGTATGTTTGGTACGCTACAGTAAAATAAGTTCACAGTTTGCATCCCTCCTCATGTATGCATGTTTGCTATCCACTAATACATTTTTGAGGGTCAGTCAAATGTATTATAGCCCTTAATTCCACTCTCAAAGGTCTGCACAGATCCACATGTCCATGTGGAAACAACTCGGCCTGTACCTTATCCTCCACTTGGGCAAGGAAAAACTCCCTGGGGGAAAAAAAAGAAGAAAGCTTGGACAGGGTCAACAAAAGTTCAGCCCTTCCAGGACACTACGATGCAATAGGTGCCAAGTGGGCAACATCGTTGGCTAAAAAAGCGCCACGTTTGTGTGTTGGTGGGTATTTTTTTCCGCGAATGTTGATCAGGTTTGCCACTCGCAAAGTAGAATATATGTCTGTGTGAGACAGACATAGAGGGAACATGTCACAAATTCACCATGACTAATGCTACTGTGAGTAATTCAACATGCTGTCAATTATTACTCACACAAAGAGCAACGTCTCCCTCCTCATTTGCCCTAATCTGGCCTCGCAGAGCACTACTTCAAAGAGCAGTCCCGTGACTGCCATCCTGACACGACAAGAACAGGACTGCCTTGTGTGTGTGTGTGTGTGTGTGTGTGTGTGTGTGTGTGTGTGTGTGTGTGTGTGTGTGTGTGTGTGTGTGTGTGTGTGCTTGCACACGAGAGGAAGAGAGAGAGTGAACAGGGGTCATTCTTGTCCCCGAGCGCATGGCCACAGGCCCTCTTTCCATGTGTCCACGCTCTGCTTTGCTCAGGGACAGTAAATAAACACATTGTGAGCACGAGTTATGGCAGCCCTGTTCATTTCTCTTGTTTTGACGCCAGGGAACAAAGATGGTGATGCAATGACAGTGTTGTGGCTGACATGTCCCTATATTGCTGTACCTCCCCCACCCTACAGGGGAAACGGAACATGATGAACTTTTTGTTGGCGGTGTGGCTTTTTCTTAGAGGTCCGTGAGGAGCCAAAGGGCCATAGATCTCACCGTTTCATGCGGACTTGCCTGTATATTTGATATAGACGACTAGCTACATAGTGTGTGATTCCGGCACACTTCATGGGTGTTTTGTGTGCATGTGTGTTGATCGTTCTGTCCAATCACGTTCTTCGGATTCTCGACACAACGGTGGTGTTGAGCTTGTTGGTAATTTGTCGTTTGTAGTTCTGTTCACTGATTCTTCTCAGGTGTTGTGTATATATACACCACATGTGGACATGCTCTTCTTCCAAACAGGAGCTTTGATACTACAGATGTATGATTTAAAAAAATAATCCACAGTAGTTTCATTTAGTTTGGGTTAATGAGCCCCTAAAGGGACACGATTTGTTTCTGGAGTTACCCAGCATTACATAAGACAATAGTGTTTTGGTTTGACAGTTTGTATGCCCCTCTGGCACACACTCGCTGCCAGCTCCTCCCCCCTACTGCCGCCCATGTACTTCCGGTGGACGGTGACCTGGGGGCAGAAACTTCGGTAGCTGATAGCGCTGTGACGCCATCGAGGAGTGTGTCTTTACCGTTTTCAACAATAACGAAAAGAGAAAGGGAGAGCTGAGCTACAGCTGTGATTTGGGGGGATGGGGGGGGGGGTGGGTTGCGCAGAAACTGCCGAGTAGGACTGAGAGGGGGAAAAGACAGAGGGCCGGTTTCTCAGCAACCCAGAGCAGCGGTCGCTCACTCACCTTTCCCCTAATAGCCCTTCACCTTCCGAACCACGTGAAGTGAGCCTGCATGCGGAGTCCCCGTAGTGTGCACTCCCAACACACACACACACACACACACAGTGACAGCAGGATATATAGTAGAATAATAATGTAAATGTAAAGCAGACCCGGACTTAAAGGAATACTTCACCCAAAAATTATAATCAGTGTATGAATTACTCACCCCTCACAGCCTGGAATGCAAAAAGAAAAACAAAAAAAGGTTGTACTCCCATCTGCACTCCCATCCCGTCACTGAGAATGTAGCTGCAAGGTTTTTCTGATACAATAGGTTGTTTTAGGTGCTAATTAACTCCATTGTATCAGAAAAGTATTACCGTTACCTCCCTTCCCCTTTTTTTCTTCCTGCATTCCAGGCTATGAAGGGTGAGTATTTCTTAGACTAATTATTGTTTTTGAGTGAAGTATTCCTTTAAAGCATAGGAAGATACATGTTTGTATGCTGATAAAACGGTATAAAATGCTATGATGCATTTCAAGGGGTCCTCTCAATACCATCCACCACACAAAGCAACAGTGACTTTTGTTAGTGTTGACAATCTGAGAAAGGCTCTGTTAGCTACAGTACATTGCTTGTGAGTACTGGATTTTTACTATGATACCCCGAACAAAAGAGTCAGTAAATGTTACTGTTACCCAAACAGCACCGGTGGAGGCTACAACATTTTACATTACATTTACAGCATTTAGCAACCGCTCCCGAGAAGCAATTCTCTTCACTGGTTGAAGTGGACAGTGTAAAATGTACTATATGAACACCGCTGTTCACTGCAGCTTGATGGTGTGTGTGTGTAAGTATGTGGGAAGATGCCAGCATGTCAGCACAGAGCCTCTCCTTCCCTTTCTTCAAGCTGAATGACTGAGCTGTCAATGGAAAGTGTGAGTCACTGCAGTCGTACAACTCAAAACAATAATATTTAGTACAACCGGGGAGCTCCAGAGTAGGACCAGAGAAGGTAGATTAGTGATTAGTGGCTTTGGAATGGAGCACGAAGGCTAGGCGTGGCTGGGACAGAAATGGCGCTGTGTCGTCACTAATCCTCTTTCAGCCGGCACATTCTCCAGGCCAGACTGGTAAGGGAGGTGCCGACAGATTCACAGCTAATTCAGTCTAGAGCGCGGAGGAGAACCGGAATGATCCAGATCAAAACCTTTGCCCTCTCCGTCATCGTATGGGTGTGACGGGCATGTGGATTAGGCCAAGTGTCAGGCTGCTAATGAAAATATCTGGGTGTACGTCCTCACACATAAGACTGTTTTAAAAAGAATGTCATCATTTGAAATTATTTGTATTTATGTATTTATAATATGAATTTAAGAATACAGATAAATATGCTATACTGTTCCTTACTTCCTTCCTTCCCTCGGTCTTTCCTTCTTTCCATCCTTGCCTTTGACATCACATTGACCTGCTTTAATTGAATGTTTTGGCAAAATGCAGTAAATGAGCCTGGATGAGTAAGTGCATTACACCACTGTGGGAATGTAATCACACCTGTTGCTTCACCTTTAATTAGTGTAATTTCTATTCTAAAAACGAGTCAGCGTGTGATGGCAACCCATCTGTAGTCTCTCTACAGAAGAAAAACATACATAACTCAAAGCTACTACAATCTTGGACTTCCCACTAGTGTGTACCAATGTATCACGATGACACCTGGGATAAGTAGTTATAGGTTCAAAACCAAACCGCAGCGCTTGCTCACGGGCAGGCATGTCATTTTTTTTGGCAATTTACAATTTGGTTATTTAGCAGGGGTTTGTGTTTTATTTGTATTCAGTTGTGTTTGGTTGGTTTAGTATATTTGTACATGTGAATAAAGCATAGGCCTACCTTGACAAAGATAACAATAAATGTGATTGGTAAAACAAAAAAGTAAAAATAGCATTGTTGCCTGAAAGACCAAGTGCGTTGGTGGATATAAGTGTGTGTGTGTGTGTGCGTGTGTGTGTGTGTGTGTATTTAAAGAGAGAACCGGACAAAGTGGAGAGGGGTTTGAACCCTCTGAAGGTTATTAGAGAGTGGGCGGAAAGCAAAAATATGTTCAGCGTCATCAGTGAGTCCCCGTTCCAGCATCATGTACTGGATCTCCTGCAAAATCCTCCAAACTTTGCTGCCGAACGTCTTTTCAGCCGATGGTTGCTGACAACGTGGATAAAGGTGTGTAATAAAGCAATAAGATTTAAAGGCCTGTTTCCATCAAGGCTGCAATGAAGCTTACACACAAGGGGAGCACTGTAAAACTTTCTTAGCGTTAAGAGATACAAAATATCCTGCGATCTCTCATTGGGATTGAAAAAAAAAGAATGTAAGGTAATCTCTTAATAATTAAATAGACAGTATATTTTAAAATGTGCAACATTCTGCTTTTCAAATATTGTTATTTGTATGCTTTAATTTTTACTAGATATTTGATCACATCAATGTTTATTATCTTTTTTTTCATCAACCGTAATGACTGTAACTTTGAGGGCCGCTTGTGTTTGTTTTGTGGGGATAGAATTGAGCAAGGATTCAAATTCACAAATGTTCCAGTTTGTCATGACTCTATTGAGGTTGAAACTCAACTTCTTGCTGTTGACTCAGAAAATGAATCATAGACCACGTGGAGAGCCCAGATCATCCGAGCAGCTGTCCCAACAAGCCGGGGGCCTGGCCCGGGGCCAGATTTGGCCATGTTTTTTATCGTGGAAGGTGGGGGGCCATGCTAGAGTGCTTTCCATAGTATGCTTTTAAATTATATACTTTCAGATAACCACAGCAACTCCATTGGCACTGGAGAGGTAGAAAAATGACCTCTGGTTTTTGGAGTACTATGAAACAAAGAAATAGTGTTATTATTGAATAACTGGCACGGTGGGTAAACGTTCTGGTCATTTCCTACCATTCATACGCAGAAAGGTCTTGACTTTCTCTTAAGTGATATCTTGGCTCCAGCATATGGAATGCCTCGGACTGATCAAGAGGTAGGAAACTGTGTTTGACCAGCAATGGGAAATCACCGCAGGAAGTTTGATAAAATTTAAGAAAGGAGGATCAACGTGTCACAAAAAATGTTCCATTTGTCTTGCAGTATAATTTATGTGGACCTATTGTTCTTGCAAAAGCCTGGTTTTAAACATTTGGAAAAAAAAACAGATCTGTTTTTAATAGTATTTTTAAAGCTTTGTTTGGTATTTTTATGTATTTGTATTTGGTATTTATTGAAGAAAAAATTGTACAAAATATGTGTAGCAATTCTATAAAGTTGTGGGTACAGTGACTAGTTTCAAATAACCAAATTTTTTTTTTTGGTGAGACACAAGGTGATTAGAAGGTATGATTTACGGTTGTCTTGGAAACAGTGTGTGAGTTTAGCTTGGTGCTTTCATATGTGGGTGGGCCAAACATGTGAGTCAGCAAAACAAACCCCTCTGATTGCATCCGTTGTCACGATATGAGAGAGATTATGAACTGTACCTATTCTTATTTGCTGAGGAGCAAGCATATGTTTTGTGCGTGAGAGCGTGCGTCTATGTGTAGTGTGTGTGTGTGTGTGTGTGTGTGTATACAGCCTTTTGCAACAAGGAAACAGGAATATACAACTAGTTATGGATTTCTAATGCCTTTTGGACCATATGTCATTATGCTTCATTGCAATAAATATATGCAATATACAGTATAAGCAATATTTTAAATGAATCTATTCGAAACCTAACTCTAGTCTAGTTTCTTGAATCTAAATGGAATCCAATATAATTAAAACAAACTGTAGAATTAATATCACGTTACATCTGTCAGAAACAAGAAAAACGTTATATATTGTAGTTACATTTGATTGCCATGAAAACAAAACCTGTTTCCCTCACTTGGCCTTGTCTAAAGAACGCGAAATATATAACATTTTGTTCTAAAAGCCTCTTCAGGCTTCATGGCATATCGTTGCCTTTCTCCTTCCCTCAGACTGCATAAAGGCGGGGCGACTGGTGAGCCGCAGCCCTCCACCTGCTGCCTGGCCCAGCCACCCGTGGGATCCAGTCTGGATCACAGCTAGCATGCAGCGCTCTGCCCCCCCTGGAGAAGCCAGGCTGGCGCAGGTCGTGTCCAGACTTGCCAGGCTGCAGTCAAAGTGCCTCCCACTACACGTCGGGCCTGTTTTCCTGTCTAGCCCGGAGCCTTGCATGGCGTAATTAACAACCTTTCAGGGTCGACTATAACACTGTATTAGCTGCACACACCTGCGACACCAACATATGTAATTGTATGTAAGAGGTTGGTTGCTTGTGTATCAGGGCCTGTATTTTTGACTTTGTACCCCTATGCTGGTCTACTGTCAGAATAACTGTCGGATCATAAAGGACTTCTCATCTATAGGCGTAGCCGCTTTAACCAGGCTTCTCTTGCTTGTGACGCTATTAGGCCTAGCTAGGAGCTAGCTGAGACTTCAGAAGCTCCTCCCTCGAGCATCGATGGCTGACTATCTGTAACCCTACGAGCTCCTGTGTCCCGGAGATGACAGCTTATAAACTTCACATTGATGGACCTTGATTAACTCATTGGCCTACAGGAGACCTTTGCTCCAGGTTTACTTGGCGTGCCTTGAAATACCACCCAGATTCCATGGTTCACCTGATGTGGCTACGTAGGTGCAGAACTTTGGCAGCTCATAACGTCTGCTGTTATACCTACATTGTGCCGGAGCCACATACTGGATCTGAAGGTGAAAGGCACTATGCCAAGTGGTCCTGACTGAGCCTCACACACAGCACAAAGCTCCTTGCAGAGTGCGACTGTGCAATGCAGGGATCAGCTGTAAAAACAAGGCGAGATTGAGAACAGATACACATTCCAGATACATTGCGTGGGGCAGCGCCAACAACAGATCTCCGATTCTCACACCTCTGGTCTGGGAGTGGTCGTACTGGGGTGGAGAGAGAGCGGTGCGGGGGTCGGGGTGGTAGTAGTGGAATCCACTGCTTTGATCAGTATCTCGTGTCCCTGGCTGGTTGCACTTATGCAATATGACCACCGCCAAGAGAGAATGATAGAAAAACACACCGCTCGTTGGAGAAAGTGTCCATTCCGGGGCCCGGCTGTGTGTACCGTGATGGTGAAGAATGGGCTGGACACTGTGCTGCCCCCCCCCTCCCCCCCCTCCCCCCTCCCCAGGTGCTGACAGACTCACCGCCGCGTTGAGCAGGCTCTCTGGGCTGCGTGCTGTGCCGGGCGGGGGCTGGGAGGATAGCTGGGCCGTCTGAGTGTAGGTTGCCCGGCAGGCTGTGTGTGTGTGTGTGTGTGTGTGTCTCATCCTTCAGCCAGGGAGGATCGAGGGAGCTGGAAGGGCTCCCGGAGAGAGGGGGTGAGCACGTTCGACAAGACGTGGCAGGTGGCGAGCGCTGACTTGACAGCAATTAAATGTACAAATCTTTGATTAAGCCCACGGGAAAGCAGTCATTAGCAGCCCCCCCCCCCCCCCAACACCCGCGCACGGGGACAGTTGTACTCATGGACACACACACACACACATTTGTACGCCGTTTGCGTTCATACACCTGTTTGACTTACACTAATGCATGCATGTACAGTTGCACATGGAACACACACATCTTCACACTGTGCGTGTGCGTCTCCGCCGCGGCCCTGATCTGTTTGCTAAGCTTCAACTAAAGTTACATTAGCAGCCCCGGCACTGCCACTGTCTAGGCTACATAGGGCCGAGGAGACCAAGTCACATTTAGTTCCTCTTCGATACATGCGCAGATTTAAATGTAAAATGCCGCGCCGTAGGTTTTGCTGGGGATTTTGTAAACAAATACGCAGAGATTTACACAGTATGGCTATATGTTGTCTGTTGCTACAGCACAGCAATGTCCTTGAATCGTATTTACATTGGCTACTGTGTTTCTTCCGCATGTATTAGTCTGTCCAATGGCAATAAGAAATGATTGTCGATTAGATTAGATCAACTTTATTGTCATTCATTTCTATGCGATTCCTTCCATGCAACTGAACTTTTTCACGGGTCAAGGTGCAACACGAAGACAGCGAGCATAACTACAAAACGTGCACCTACTAGCTTAGTAGCTGGCTCTATATACGTAACAACATAAAAGGAGACTCACAAAGTGAGCTGTGATGGTGATACTCGATCCTTGAAGTGACTCCTGTAGATGCACGCATTCAATTAATTGTTTTTTATGGTTATTTCTTATTGAGCCCCTAGATAGTGTCTTTGATGTATCAAACCTTACAATTAAAAGTAGCTTTCGGAGAGTGCTCTCCAAAATGAGCGAGACATGTCACCATTACATACTGTAGGGCCTAACAAGTCCCTGGTGAGTTCCCCTTGTCTGCCTGTGGGATTCCGGCTGGTAATTGCAGCCATGCTCAGCACACTAATGAGAGCGAGGCCCTCCCCCTTTCACCCCAGGTGTGGATGTATCTCACATGGTGCATGTCCCATAATTCCATCGTCTTGGAAACTGTGGAATGCTTGGAGACCAGCTGGCAACTGACAAATGGATGCATGCTTATAGTAAGATTGATAAGAGTTAACAGCGTAAAATTAGAGATTGGGTAAAGTTCTTTATTTAGTTTGCCTATCAATTTCCTAAATGTCTGTTTTTCAGAGGGCATACAAGTCATAGGCTGTAAGCATAAGTGCCTGTGTCCACCAAATGCGTTTTTTAGAAGGGGTCGTAACATACGATATCAACAATGGCGGAGGAGAAACTGATCATGGTCGTTTTAGCTAACCTTTCTAAAGTTAACTAAAGATATAGAAACTATAACTTTAAGTAATACGGAAGTGCTAGAAGACGGTTTTTGTAACCTAGCAACAATAAGCGCTTGAGAGAAGCGCTCTGGAAGCGCTCTGAAAATGAGGTTGTGGGCGCTGCCAGCGCAAAATACGCATTTCGTGGACACAGGCCCTAAAACACTGACTGCTCCCTTGCCGGTGTGTGTGTGTGTGTTGCTGTTCTCCTTTCAGGGGAATCTGTCACCGTGGAGATGTGACAATGCTCCCTCCCCGCAAGAGTTCATGAGAGACAGCACTCATCCCATTGGGCCTTGTCCACAGCCATCAGTAATAGTTAGAGTCTTTATGATGAGGTAATCAAAGGCATCTCTGTGTTTGAAATACGCTCTTAATATGTAAAACGATTGAAAAAGTGATGTGTAAAAGAGGCGAATCAATTCTGAAACAGACTGTATGTCTGCAGTATGCAGTTAACTTGCACTGCTGGGGGAGATCAAAATCTTTCTCCTTGTCGTTGTTTTACTCGGTAACGTGGAAATGCTCCACCATAAACACTGAAGTCCAGCAACCTTCTAGTGTGGACTACAGATGGCATGAGAGAGCCAAAACAAACTGTAAGCAAAGCAGAGAACAAAACAGACCACAAAATATTCTTGTCAAAGGTTTCTTATGAGATATCTTAGTCATTGGGCTCCTCTGATATCGCTGCTATTTCAGAAGGAGTGGTGCTAATAAATGTCTATGGCAGTATTTCGACATAAAGCCAAAGAGTGTTGCTGCAGTCGTGCCTTACCCTCGCCAGCCAAGACAGGTCATGTTAAACAATCAATACCGTTCCCTCTGTCTTATTAAAGTTCCCCCTGTGTTTTTCTGCCCCTCCTCTGTTCCGCGAATAAGCCGGCCATCCTAATCACAGGAACCGACTCAGGCTGGAGGTACATGCCTTTGCACATGGCAGCACAAATTAAAATGTCTCCTGCAGACCGTCTCTCTAATTCCCTGGCACTATGCCCTGGCCCGTCCCACGAATTACATCCAGGCCCCCCCATATGGTGCAGCCAGCATGGGGGCAGGCCATGTAGCTTATTGACACGAGCTCCTCCCTGAACTTAAGTCACTGGGTAGACCAGAACACACATTTGGCCAGCCGCAAAGGCACACCGACCCCGTAAAGCGATGGAGGTGCTCTGAGATCTTCAGGCTTTGTTTATTGCATCTTATCTACCAGAGAATAGCGTCCATTGCGTGAATACAAAACCAAGTCATCTTAAATCCTTCAGTGAATGTCTGTTAACAAATGAGCATATTGGTAGTTGAGTAATTAAGTGAGCAGCCTGAGACACGAGCATGTGATCACCAGTGCCATTAACAGTCACAGGCTGCAGCAGTTTCATAACCAATCACTGAACTCTTAATCCTCAGTGCACTAAAGCGCAGCATGACATCCCATGGCAGTGGCCTTTGGCTTGTTTTCAAGTCCAAACTGGAAACTAAAATGAAGAGGACCAAATAATGGGCCTTTAGTTAAAACAATCCAAAAAAATAACACCCAACCAAAGAAGACAATGTGTTAATATTACATTATTATTATTAAGCCTAGTAGTAGTAGTAGTAGTAAATATAAAACTAATCATAGCAACTTGGGTACAAAGTGGATAGATATGGCATCAATGGAAATCAAAAGACATGGACATCAGTTATGTTACAATACTTTTCAGAGCAAAGTAGATTTAGATGGCAAAAGATAACGACTTTTAATGAAGAAAGTGAACTGAACTAAAAACTTGAATGTGTGGGGAATTGTTTTCTTCTTACTCTATTTATTTACTTTATAGCAGAGAATCAGTAAAGGGGTTTTGAGTGAGACTACAAAAATATAGTTGTTCACCACAAAAAAGCAATACATAAAAAGCCTGCTCGGTGGAAAATACTGTAGATTCTCTGCTATAAAAGTGAAAATGAGAGGAATTCATTTGGCATTTCCATTCTTTTGTTCTTTATGAGTATTTGTTGGAATATACAGTGACTACTGACAGTAAGCCTTTATATCCACTCTACAGCTGTATATTATTTTGGCATTCTTCAACAGCCGGAACAACTGACATAAATGACATAGCTAATGGTGAAACTGTGTGGATGTGTTTATCGGTGAGTGTTGTTGATGGTGTTGTTTTCAAATGTTCTGTTATAGTTGTTTCTCGCCCACGCGGGGATGTGGATTATTGAGCCCCGGCTCAGGTAACCAATATGTTCCTGAATAAAGGGTAAACATGCGTAAAACAGCCTATGACACGCATGAGTAGAGGGGACACTGAATCTAATACTCTTATGAATAATTAAAGGACTTTTTGAATGGCCCACTGCTCCAGTAGGTTAGCTTTTCCTGTCCGTTGTCATTGATGAGTAACACTTTAAAACTCATCAAATGTACAACGTAAAGCCAACCAATAAATGAATAATAAAGCGCTGTTCCTTTCTGGTGGGGCGTTTATGTTTTAGTGAAGTCAAGCAATTGAAATAGGCCTCTCGTTTAAGTAAACATATTGAAAATCAAACTGATTTCACATTTAGTGGGACACCCATCGACTTGTGTATGGAATTGTTGAAAGCAGCATGACAAAAACGTTATGTTTTGATACTCAAAAAGCATGTGACCCTCCCACATCTACGTGCAGAGTGGCTTGCACCCCTCTCTACTATTTCCTCCACCCTCTACGGCTCCCACCGTTACCTACCCTCCCCCTCAGTCAGCTGGGGCAGAAATGCACAGGTTTCTGGGGCCGCTGTAACACAATCGAGGAGAGCACCTTTTTAAAAAGTAAATGTGTTTAAACATTAGGATTCCCGTCTGTGTGTGGCCTAAGGCAGCCAAGTCACTGCCTGTCTCGTCCAATGGCAGAGCACCGCAACTCTGATATGTGCATTGCCTGGAGCAGCTCCATAGACAGTAAATGACAGACTATTCCCTCTGTGTGTGTTTGGCGTGTGTGGTGTTTATATTAAGGCTTCAATGGGCAAAAAGAAATATTCTACATTAAACAAAAAAATGAAATCTACAAAATGTGAACAAAAAGCATGTTGAAATGTTAAACTTCAAAGATTTACCAATATTCACACTTACTCAAGTGTTAAAAGCTAACCCATCTGAATCTTGACGTGAATCTATTTAAACCCCAGTCTGTCATTCCATGGTAAATAGTGCAATCCCGCCTCACACGATATACTGTACAAAGACATGACTGTCTCTTTGTCAGAGACTATATACACTTTTCTTTATGATAGTGTGACAGCCCTCCCTCTTTCTCTCCTTTTTGTTTTCTTTCCGTTGCTCTCCCCCCGAACTGCTTCTTCCTCAACTTCTTTGTTTTCTTTGTCTAATTGTAACTTTGAAACAAATGTTTATACCACGTGCGGCGCTCAAGAAGAGTGTGTTTACTCCTGAGAGAGTGCCAGAGTATGGCTCCTCTCGCTATCATTCTGACAGGAGGAAATGCCATAAGTCGCGTGCCAGTCTCGGCTAACCACAAACCAAAGTTGGGTGGAGAAGGGCATTTTTCATATAAATCATGGAATATGGCTGTGGGTGAGTCATTGCCAGCCTGAGTGAAGTTCCATAAATAGATCCCCATTGCATGTAGTGGGAGCTTTGAGCAACACAAAAAACAGAGAAGACTAACCATCGCATGGCTGGCAATAACAGACTGTTATTGAGTCTGTACATTGCTTAGATAAGATAAGATGGATAACATTCATAACAGAACTGTCAAGTTTCAGAAAGTGGCGTTTAGGGTCTCCTGTGTGCAGCAAGATACTAAACCTGAAATCATTTTACCTGTCTGTCACATAACAAAAACTAACTCTTATTAATGAACCTTTAGTTGTCAGAGACTGAGTCATACTGTTTTTTCTTTCCTTCACTGCAATACATGAGATTCTGTTCCACAATGCGTTTCTAAGATGGCTTCAATTACAGAACAGTAATATAAATTTAGTAGTATCATAAAGATATAAAATGATGTCAAGGGTGGTTAAGGAGACCTCCTATTTTTAAACTGCCTGACAGTAAACTGTTTAACTGCCCTGGCGGTCAGAGCCGCCACTCTAATGGGATACAATGATGTGTCTGTCAAAAATGTCTGACAAAGTAAACATTAAAAGAGAAGGGGGGAGAAAGAGAGAATGTGTGCTGGTGTCTTGCCTGCTGGGTGTCTTATCAGTGCTGCTGAAGAGGTCAAGCTGGGACACAAATCACTGCCTCTTCTCCACTTACAAAACAGATGGGCTACATCTGTTTCTCCTTTTCTTTTCTACTTTGTTCTCATTTCTGCCTGGTATGGCTCGTAGTGGACCAGCATCTTTACAGGACGAGATTATAGTGCCAATATAACAATAACTACATAATTGGTATAGAATACATAGGTTGTACATACATACATTTTTAATACTTTTGTTTTTTTTAAGTGCTTGCTTTTTAAAGCAATTTGTTCAACCCTTGACGTGATATTAAGTCCTCACGCTGTCGTTCGCCAGAAATCAACCCCTCATTCACCGTACGTGCGAGAGCGACAACTCACAGTTGTATTCATCCACCCCTGACTTCCAACTTTTCTTAAAGAAAGCAGTTCAGTCTCTACTAGCAGTAGTTATTTGAAAAGAATTTAATAGAACTTTATTGTCATTGCTTTAAAAACAACGAGAGACCGTTTAGCAGCTCTCTCAAGCTACTTACGTTTGTTGTTGCATAATTTAATTTAGAGGAGGTGGGGGGTAGGTGTTGGTATGCCTTGCTATTTTGCCAGGTTTTTTATGCAAACCAATGTCAACAGAAAAACTGTTGCGTTAGAATTCTTCCCAGTTTCTAAATCACAACTGGAATAACCAATCATTTTCAACTTCAAAATCAGCCTGCCCATATGTGCAGTTATCACAGAGACAACTCCACAAGTTTCAGTTGTTTTTAAATGGATCATTAATATGGATGAATGTCTACAAAACGGTTTAGTTCTGGGTGTGAGAGGAGCCCTGGCAAATAAAATATTTTCAAATAATTTTTGGTTAAAAAAACAGATGTCTCTTTTATACATCAGGTAATCCTATATAATGACAAAAAAAGGGGTAAAAAATGTAAGGTATGTTTCAAACTGGAGTAATCTGAGAGTGGATACTACAGCAGAGACAATTTATGATTACTACTTCAAAGCCTTTTCTTCTTCTTCGTTCCAATAGAACGGGCCTGCTGGGTTCTGAATGCTGTGGTGTGCCCTAATAATGGATGGCAGCTAACCTCAGCTGAGACTCATAGACACATACATTCATTGGCACACATTGGCAGTTCAGTGGTTACAGCCTCCTGTCGCTGTGTGCCTTCTGGGCCTTGTGACAAGTCTCTCTGAGACGTATTTATGTCACCTGCAGGGCCCCGAAGGAGCCTATAGCACACGGTCACCGTCGACTAACACACTCGCATGCGTGCACAGACTTGCTAATGCAAAAAAGGGAAGACATTTATGAATCTTCTAGATTTCTGTCACATTATTTAATCCAAATGAAACATTGCCAGTGACAAAAAAAGTGTTACCTGCCATCAAAAGAGGACGAATGCCTGAATAAATCTGACATGATTTTTGCGCAACTCTGTTTCCAATGGCCGACTACTTGAAACACACTATGCAAAGAATCCTAAAATATACAGTATGTTTGGTAGAGGCAATGTTTCTTTTGAATGTGGTCATATTTGGGATGCTATCATCATAACAATCTTGTTCCTGCAGCAAGAACATTTTTTCCTACGATTCATTCAAAGGTACACTCTACAGTTTGTGTCTGGATTTCCACCTGTGGTTCAAACCAGCATTACAAAAACATTGTTTTGGTTTGAAACTCCCGAGAGTGCAGTGAAGCATAAATCCACCCCAATATTGTCTTCACACACACTATAGGACTCTGCTATGTAATTTGTTAGAAAAACTGAACGTCAGTACATACTAAATGCCAGAAAACCAGAGGAAGAATAGAATATATCTTTATTGTCCACCAAGGTGAAAATGTGTCTTCGGCTCACCAAACACAAGAAACAAGCTGTTGGTAAAACAAACATATGGACAAGGTCACATTACACATTCAAAACAGTTCATGACAATGTCTGTGGCTTAAATTTCATCAGTCACTTTGTTGAGTTGAGAATATTGATGGCACTTGAGATTAAGGAGGTGTTTGATTCCATTTATGATTCTTGGTTCATAGAACTGCTGTATGCTCTTAACATCAACAGAATGGTCTATGATTGTGGAAATAATTTGACTTGTATATATGGAGTGCTTTATAATGCCGTGATTTATGATGCCATTTGAAACCTCGTGGAAACAAAAGATTAACGTCTAATCTGTATCTTGACAACACCGCCCACAGAAGGTTGTAGTCACTGGAAAAACAGGATACAGGCAAAAGTGAAAATGAAGCGTACAATGTTTTATCCTTACAGAGTTTCTGTGTCCTGACATGGCCTCTGATGTCTGCCTGGGTTTGGCACCATCTTACTCAGGGGAACATAAGGATTGCATATGCCCTTGGCAGCGTGCCACACCCTACATTCCTTAGCACTGTGCTCACTAGATCATTCCATGCCTGGCTCTGACACCGAACGCCTGGACCACACCGCTGTTGAGGGTAAAGAGATTCTTCTCCTGTACACAGAGGGAGGCGGAATGTGCAATATCCCCCGTGTCGGTCCTCAAACTCTGCAGGTTTGGCAGTTTATTGGAGAGGGATTCCCGTTTTAGCCATCTAGCTGTACAGTTCATAGGCCTCCTGTACGTTTAACAAGATAACAGTCTATCACAGCTCCAGAATGAATCGAATGTGAAAATATAACATGTCCGAAAGGGCGAGGTGTAAGGCTCTTGACAAGACTGCATGCGGTGTGTAGCGGGAGCGTTTTGCGTGACTGACCCTCAAAGGCCCATCAGCATCAAGTTCATCTATTCTATACAGTCAAGTCAAAGCCACTGGGGCCGGCGGGGCTGTACAGTCTGCTGTCTGGGGTGACTGGGTTTAAGGCTGGGGAGGGTGGGGGGTGAGGTAGTAGCATAAGGAAAAGCCAGGAAGAGTCATTATAGAAGAGAAATGAGAGCCCATGGCTGGGAGAGCAGCGCTGGGAGGAAATGGATTTTTGAGTGTAGCTGATAATACTGTTGGTGTTGGACAATATTCTCTCCTCTGGGCTCCTTAACCATCTCATCTATCTTGCTGTCCCCTGTATGTAAATACGTTATTTCGTGGCCATAATATTGTTAAACCACACATATTTAGGAAAAGTAAAGTCATTGCATTTATGCTGTTTACAAAACCTTAAAGGGACACTCTGGTTTGTGGTTAAAACCAGCATTACAGTAAAACATTGTTTTGGTTTGAAACTCTTGAGAGTGCATGCCCCTTCGGTTACCCGAGTGTTGAGAGTCTCGCGTTCCTCTCTACTCCTCTCCCAATGGCGCACCTCATTCCCTACCCCTTCCATAAGGGCTGGCGCAGCAACGTGGTGGTTCCGGGGGCGGCATAACACTGCAGAGGAGCTACCTTTAATTAGCCTTTCTACTTTTAAGAGTTGCTTTTGTCAAAGGAAGGTCAAATGATGTGTATGTGCTCAGCCTTTTGGTCTGGGTGTTTGACTCCTAACTGAAAGGTCATGGGTTCCAGCCCTGTGTTGGTCTTCCTGCAAGAATCCTTGACCAAGACGCCTATAAACCCCCTATCTACTTGTAATTGTTCTCACTGTAAGTCACCTTGGATACATACATGCAAAATGGCTAAGATCATGTAATTCTGAGGCCGATCTCACGACAAACTGGGCTTTACCAAACAATACCAGAGCTGGGGTTTCTATACCCTAACTAACAGACAATGTTCAATTATTTGACTAATGCAGTAGCCCACCTCATACTGCCTGATGTGTATTGTGGGATTAGCCCTGTTTTGGTCCCTCTGACCTTGCAGTGGTCTGATAGCACGAGCCAGTGTCCCTGGAGGTACAGTGGTCTGATAGCACGAGCCAGTGTCCCTGGAGGTACAGTATCTCAAGAAATGCCCTCAGGATATAATTATTCATCAACAACCACACCAAAATGCTTTTGTGTGCTAGAAATAGTTGGTGAATACATTTCCATTTAAGATTCAAAATTTTGTTCATGGTGCATTGCTAAAATAATAAATTGTACACACTGTGAATGGCTTTGGAAAAAGGCGTATGCTAAAGTTGTTAGCAGCCTATCCATTAAATACAAAAAGCAACACATTGGTAACACAGAAGTACATTTATTTAGCTCTTAATACATTAATGTTGAACAAGTTATATAATCTTATTGATTGCAAATCACACAGCACAACATGTTTTACCTGTACATAAGTTAAATGTAACAGTTTGTTTTAAAATATGTAATGGGCTTTCACCCCCTTGTTAAAAGGAGCACTTTGCTATAAATTTTAAAAGTGCAATATATTTCTAGTAAAATTACAAAAAATTGGCCCAGAATCCACCATCTGAGCAGAGATTATACTACAGACTAAGTAGTTTGCTTCTTAATTTAAAAATGTGATTTTTAAATTTTAAATTTATTTTTTCTATATTTTTATGCTTTTTTCTACAAACTTTAGCTAAACACAAGAAAAAACAACATTGTCAGTTTACAAAAGCTTAGCATATCAATCACGGCGATCTACTTTCTAAATAAACTTCATTTTTTCCCAATATAATTATGTGGAACATACAATTTTGACAACAGCAAATACCATATCTCACAGTGCTATGATACAATAAAATATCTCTGTCAGAAGTTCAAAGAAATAAAAACATAGCAACGGCAACATAAAATTAGGAATACAATGCATAGATTCAATTATTTATGAAAAATTCAGAAATATAATTTACTTAGTACAACTCTTTTATTTGTCTATGTTAAGGGTGAACCCTGTGAAAGTTACTACATGGATTCATTTAGGTATATCCTGACTTAAGTGACCGGCACAAAGATATAATTCTAAAATATCATGTGATAATAATGCTAAATAAATGGATTTGAATTCAAAGGCAAGCTCGGCTATAGTACACTGTGGCATGTTAGGGTAGATAAATGCACCCTGGCACCAAAGCAAAACAGCAGCTTCTTTGACGGCTTCCGGTCAGAGACACATTAAAGTGTCCTCGTCTCAGATCCCTCCCAATTGCCCTGGCAAACCACGTGGCATCCCTTAGAACCCAGGAACATGCGGGGTTTCGCTCCAGCCAAACACTACTACACCAATACACTTTTCACCGTGGTTACGCTCGCTAAACTGAAACGTGCTGAAGCAAACTCGTTTGAAACGAGGAAGCGTTTGCTCCGAGAATGCATACTCAAAGAAGGCAGGACTAAATGGACACCGACTCATTTTCACTGTTATTTGTATTTCACAGATCCATTAAGTGGTGCTAATTCATCATCTTGGTGTATTGTTTGGCTAGAACAAAGTCGTGCAAGCTCTTGTGCTAGATGTCACATGATTTGACATCACTAATCTAGGTGGCTTGGAAATAAATCTTATAATAAACATTTATATTTCATAGTTATTATTTTCAGCTCTTTACCTGCAAGTTTTGCTCACATAACCAGTCAACTTCATGAGAAGCAGTCTACCAACCTGATCTTTATGAAGATCATCAAAATAATATACAGTATTTGTGACCATGCATAAGTAGTCACTGGCAATTTCTGATAAGTTAATTGTTAGTACAGCAATAATTACAAGGAACACAGAAAATTCACAAGCAAGATTAGCGAATTAACACTTAGTGGAGATTATGGGACAACTAGGAAGCTAAATACATTACAACAGGATTTCTTTTAGCTAAGCATGACTAGAGAATTCAACTCACATTAATTACTAATGAATCTGTTTTTGTCCTGGCAATGAGCAAGCCTTGGAATAAGACACAGAGATAGAGGTAGCAGGGGCACAGTGATAGCAGGGCCTCTTAGAAACAATAAAGCAATATTGAAAGCATTAAATGGCTCTCCCAGCCATCCTATATCTTAGACCCATAATTCTTTGAAGACCATCAGGCCAATTAAGCTAATTGTGACTTTGTTAAGCACAGTGTTTTTACAATCGGTTGCTGGTTTTGGACTCAGCCATAGGGTAAAAACAAACACTAGCAATGCAGGCATGGTCTGTCCGGTGACCTGTGCTTTCTCAGAGTCAACATTCATAGTGACGCAAAGAGTTCAGGTAAAACCTGCCAATAACAAACTATGGCCATCCAATTGTGCATTTTCTCCTTTTGTAAATAGTGAAATCAAGGACTAAAACAAAGCACTTTTCTTTTTTTCTGAACCATTTAAATTTACATTAAATAGAAAAGTTCAAGCCTGCAATTGTCTATTAGGCACAATAAATAGGCCCCTGTGGTATTAAGGTTCAGAGTGACGAAAGAGTCAAAGACCATTTCTAATGTCTGTGTGCAGATGAGGCACCCGCAATAATCTAGTCACAAATAATTTAGGTCTCAAATATATACTAAATCTACTAAACATCTACTGTATCACTTTAATATACATTTGAATGTATGTACATGAAATAAGAACAGGAATTAACATGTTACTGCCTGATTCAGAGATTTCTTAAACCCATATCCACCGTGTCCATAACAATCCATAAAACAATCCCCATTTATCCGACTGCTTAACACAGTATGTATCTGATCCAGTTTGTCTGTCACTAAACATGTCTGCTGCCTTGATTTATGTTTTCATTCTGTAAACACTATGTACATACTTAGAAAATACACTGAGACCACATTTTACAAATCTCACAATGATGTATTTACATTAATTCAGGCATTAAGAAGGTAGGATATTCTGTAACATCTTCCAAAGATCCCTTGATAGGTTTCTAACCTAACATCCTGTGAAATACACCCCTTTACCTTTTACCCTGGACTCCCAAACCCCCAACACGCCTACGCATAAATACCACATTACCTTCTTTGCAATCCATTATCACTAGACTATATACAACGACTAGAAATGCAGAGTAAACTGTATGATTTAAGTTTGTGCAGTTCTGTAGTTTGTGCTGTTGTAACTGGCAGCGTCACATGCAGGACACAACCAATGTATAGAATATGTAACATCAGTGAGTAAACCAGAAAAGTGTATTTAAATTTGGCTCTGTAGTTAAGGCAAAGCATTTGGCACTTGGTTCCGACATGACCTTCTCAATTCCGAAAAAAAAATTCAGTTTAGAACTAAAGGAAATGCAAATTCCTATCTAGACTGAGATTGTTGAAATGTGAACAAGGAAAACAAATTAGTATTTCTTTTTTTAACTGAAACATTGTCTGTAGATGGTGGATTGAGTGAGGGATTCAATGATGCATCATGGCGGTTCCAAACCAAACCCTACATTTGTCCCTCACTGGTTGAAGGTGTGTTGATTGGTGAAGTCAGCTCGTGTAATGAACGATGAGAACAGCGTCGGCCCACCCGGGAGATGTTTGCGAGCCACCGTGATGAAGTCACTTTTCCGTAGGTGTTAGCACTTTTATTTCTGAAATGAACTCGTATCCCGTAGCAACAAACAAGCAACAAACGCTAGGTCTGACGCAGGGGGGCGTTGAGGGACTACGGTCCGGCACGTTAGCCGGACACCCAGCTGTGTGTAGCGCTCTTCACCCCGTGGGAGAAGCCCTGCTGGGTAACCATCGGCTCAAAGTTGAAGTCCAGCGAGTCTCCGTCCATCAACGTGTCGTGGAGGATCGACTCCACGTCACACTCGAACCTCTCGATGGACATGTCGTCCAGGTCGCTGGGCAGCTTCTCTTGGTGCGCGGGCGGGGGCAGGCCAGGCCGACCGTAGCCATTGGTGTTGAGAGGGCAGAAGCCGCCGGGCATCACCCCGCCGCCGTGGTGGGCAGAGAAGCCAAAGGGCATCTGCATGGGGTTCTTGACTGTGAGCAAACGGCTGGTGCCCCCGCTGTGGTTCATGAGCAAGCGTCCGTTCATGGCGGAGGTGACGGGGGACTGGCTGTGCATGTTGTGAGGGTGAGGGTGAGGCAGGCCGTGCTGGTGAGCGTTCCCTGCCCCCAGCAGCTTGGCCCCGTGCTGACCGCTGCTGTAGGGGGGCAGCATGCAGCCTCCGCCGGGCTGAGAGCCCACCGCGTCCACCGAGGGCATGAGCTCCCCATGCTGGTCCGTGTCTGAGGTCAGCAGCTCCTTCAGGAGCCCCGCGGGGCAGCTGTACTGGCCCATAGAGGGCCCAAAGCTGGGCTTGGTCTCTGGCAGGGTCTGCAAAGGCATGGATGACAAAGTGTTCATGCCAGCCTGGCTGTACACACACTTGCGGTAGTCCTGCTGGGGCTGGGGGGGGCCCATGCTCGGGGAGCCATAGGACGGGTACCCTGGGCTGGCCTGCATCATCGGAGAAGGCGAGGACTTGGAGGAACCGGGCGTGGTGGCTCCCCCTCCGCCGACCTGGGAGTTGTTGGGGGAGAGCAGGTTGAGGTTGTCCAAGAGGTTCTCCATGACGTTCTCAGAGCTGTGCCCCAGGGAGCTGGTCATCTCAGTCAGACTGGGCAAAGTGGCCGTCATCTTGGCCCCGGAGGCTCCCGGGTAGACCATGTGTACGTCCCCGTCCCCGAGGTCATCCTCGGGCATGAAGGGGGACAGGCGGCCGCTCAGGGTGCTGGCGTTGGAGCTGGTGCGAGGCCTGAAGCTGTTCCAGGCGTCAAAGTCGTCGTTGCTGTGGGAGTTCGGGCTGCCGGGCCACTTGGAATAGGAGCCAGGGCTGTCTGCTCCTCCGTCAGGACCACCCTGGAGGGACAGCTGTTGGGACGGAGTGAAGGGTTAGCAGGGCCCAGCAAGCGTAGTGACATGGGTCAGAGATGTGTACTGTGTGGTCGTGGGCTCTACACAAGAGACACAAGCTGTTCACTGTGGATCAGTGCTGTGGGTCAGGAATCTTTTAGCTGCTTCAGAGCTTCGATATCCTTTCTAAGTTAAGTATTTCCGATCTTTTTGCCTATTTTGCTGGATAATTCGTTTATAAAATGTTCAGTATAAAATAATTAATAATAATAATAATTCTGTATATTTTTGTGCCGTTATGTTGTGCTATGTCCTTTTTGGAGATCCCGGATCAAATTGTTTGAAAACTGCGGCTGCCGAGCTGATGCTAACGGCTGAAAACGCGTCGTTTCTTCGCTCCCTCACCTTTTTTTTGGCGGCCCTTCCCCTGCTCTTGGTGAACTTGCTGTTGTTGTCCATGGAGGCGGCTCTGCGTCGGGGAGACTTCCCGCTCTTTCCACCCTCTGGGTTTAGCATCCACCACGAGCTCTTCCCCGTTCCCTCGTTCTGAACGCGCACAAAGCGACTGTGCAGCGACAAGTTGTGTCTGATGGAGTTCTGGAAGAGAGAGAGAGAGAGAGAGAGAGAACATGGGGGTTGAGTGAAAGGAGTGAAGGGAGAGAGGGATTGTGTTTGCCCTTTTCTCAATACATCTCATTAGACAGGAGATCCATGCCATACGAGTGCAAATCCACCCTTACTGGTTCTCTTTTAAAACCCTGTTTGGGTTGACAGTCATCTCAAAGGAAAAAAGGGAGGTCACTCAACAAGCTAATTCCATGTGCTATTCATTAAATAAACAGAAGTACGCGCACACACACACACACATACAATGGATGTCAATACGTTTATTCCTTTATTCCATGAGTAATACATCCTCAAGTGTGAACAACGCAGGTTGGATAGGCTCTTATCTACATGTGGGCTTTCTTTCCTTCACAAAAAGGCCAGGCCTCATTGTAATCCAGCATTATAATAACACTCACATTCCACCTAACTACGTGTCCCGTCTGAATCAAAGAGAGGAAACCGACTAATCTTTTGTCCTTACAGAAGCATGAACGCTGAACTCCAGTGTAGCCTAGAGACACCTTCCTTTTTTTACAGGAAGCACTGAAGCTTTATTAAAACAAGACAAACAAAAGAACAAGAATATTGGGCAGACGACTGGCATGGTAACCAAACAAGCAAAGCGGGACACAACTCTTGCTCATAATATGCTTCTAAAACAACCTACAGGTTGGGCACGCGTAACGATGAAAGGAAAGCCCTGACTCAATATGAGGCCAAACTACTGTTATAGTGCAGCCATTTATGCGGAGAGAATAATCGACAGTCTTGAGTGTCTGGATGGTGTATTGTTTTGTACCAGAGCCAATACGTGAAGTAATGTAACATTGGCCAGACAGGAGCATGCGTACAGCTTCTTGTTTTGGTCGCGTGGCTGAGACTTTGGGCACACACACACACACACACACACACACACACACACACACACACACACACACACACACACACACACACACACAC